>JAXIVJ010001681.1:90000-130010 GCA_036785665.1 Chirona hameri
TCCAGTGCGGGGTCAGCCGGTGTCAGGAGGGTCAACCGGGTCAGACGGGTCAGCGGATCCTCCGGAGGTCAGGTGGGCCACGGAGTAAGTGTACTCCGGGACCGGGCGGGGACACGGGTCTTTTGAAGGTCAGGCCAGGTCAGCGATGGAGTCTCCATTGGTCACGCGGAACTGAGGAACTGAGGAATCCTCCGAGGATAAGGTGCAATGGCGTCGCAACACAATTTTGAGGGGGCAGCCCCATAGGGCGTATGTTAAAATCATGCGAATCTGGGGGGGGGGGCTCCGGTCGGAGCGATCCTAGCCCCACCCTGGTGAGATGGGTAGAGACACGGGGATCCTCTGGGGATGGGAGGTCAGGAAGCATTCACAAGTCAGACTATAGGTCGATTCATCCTCTCCCACCCAGCAGACGGGAGACTGGCTGTGTTGCTGCAGCTGCACTGGTGCAGTGGAATGAAGGGAGACTGGGAGACTGGATGTGGTGCTGCACTGGTGCAGTGGAATGAAGGGAGACTGGATGTGGTGCTGCACTGGTGCAGTGGAATGAAGGGAGACCGGATGTGGTGCTGCACTGGTGCAGTGGAATGAAGGGAGACTGGATGTGGTGCTGCACTGGTGCAGTGGAATGAAGGGAGACTGGATGTGGTGCTGCAGCTGCACTGGTGCAGTGGAATGAAGGGAGACTGGGAGACTGGATGTGGTGCTGCACTGGTGCAGTGGAGTGCAGGGAGACTGGCTGTGGTGCTACACTGGTGCAGTAGAATGCAGGAAAGCATCGGTATCGTGATGATGGATTGTGGGAGACCTCTCTGCACGAATGAATCGATCAGGGTGCGGGAATTCGCCCAAAATCCGGTTCAAGGTATTGCTGAGCGCTATTTAAGGTTCACTCATTTGCCGCACGTTTAGCTTAGGACTGATTAATCGTCGATATGAACGCGAAACATATTGGCAGTGTCACTAAAAGAATGCACAAATTGCACGGGATAATTGCATAGTTAGCAGGTCGTTGGATGTGACTGAAAGGTTCAGGAGCCCGTAGTTGGACTGTCGAAAGCATTACCCTCATTACCGGTGTAATTATCAGCAATAACTTTGTGCAAGCCTCGCTTTCGCCAGCGAAATTATAATAATGTCACTGCCAGTCACGTCTGACGAGAGGCAAATAGAGCCGTGACATGCCTTTCATTCATTTGTGAATGGCCGCAGTGGCCCGTGAAATATAGAGCCTAGAGCCGCACACCCGCGTACACAATACCCAGCAGGGTATACCCACAAAGAGTTATGGCCTCCGCAGAAACCATGAAAAGACCTAATCCGTTCCGCCAATCTTGCTGATCGGGTTCCCTTTCAGTGGCCGTGTAGCGTGCATGAAGTGTGCATAAACGAAGCCACCAGACCAGCAGCGTACATCCGCTCGCACGCACTCGAATAGATCAAAGTGCATACGTCCTTAAACACACAGATCAAAGCTCGACTCAACATCCACAGACAACGATAAAACACGCGCGCAGTGACCTCCAGAGACACACCCTAACATCCGCGCCCACCAGGTGCTGGAACACTGAATCACTGAATCACTGACCTTCCTCTCCAGTCTGAGTCTCAGTTGTCTAACCAGCCACCGAGGCGCCCTGAACCCGTCAGCCGCCAGGTAGTCCTCCAGCCGCCGCCGACTTTGAACCTCTGACGTACACGCCGGCGGAACCGTATATCCCACCTGCACCCACCGGGACCTGCGCGGCGCGCACTGAATGCCGCCGCCGCGCCGCCGCCCGCCGCGCCCGCGCCGCGCCCGAGCCTCAGTGGCGACTGCGCGCGGACACCGCACGCACGCGGCGCCCCTCCCACCCTACCAGCGCCCCGCATCGCGCGCTCATGTAAGTGCCCGCCGTGAAACAGAGAAGGGTTGTCCGACGGAAAGGGACGAGGGCATCGGCGGGGGACGGGCGACGGGCGGGGACGGAGCCGCTGATCGGTCATGGCCGCCGCCGGGGGAACGTCCGCCAGTGACACATGAGCGCGCCAGGAGCGCCGCCAATGGCGCACGTAATCCCGCTCCCCGGCCCTCCGAATTGGTGAGGCGCCGGCCCGGTGAGCCGCCCTGTTGATAAGTTAATCCGGCCGGAAGGGTCAGCAGGGGCGACCCAGCGGCCCACATCGGTCACAGTCAGTGGCTATGGACGGGCGGCGGCCGACAGAACGGCGACCACCCACCCACCCACGGCTGCCGGCCGGCCCGGCTGCCGGCACCGGGAGGCGGCGCGTGACGCCGAGGAAGCGGCGGCTCAGTCAATAGACTCCGCTGCCGGTGGTGATCAATCACAGAGGCGGACAGATGCTACCCGCCTCGGTCCCAGCCAGGTCCCCGGCCAGCTCCCTGCCTGGGTTCCGCAGCACCCCACCCTTTCTCTCAGAACAGAGCCGGCCGATTCTACTCATAACAAGCAGTCATTTCTAGGAGCGTGCGCCTTGCGGCATGGGTGCAGCGAATTCGGTATTGATTTATTGGGGCGGAGAGAAGACGGATGCTATCGCAGTTCGCACCGGTACCAGAGGAGACTGACAAGGTGAAGTCTAGTTATTTGCTCTGGGCGGCGGTGGTGCTATGACAGCACTGGCGGATCCAGGGGGGGGGGGGGCAGGGGAAAAAGCCCCCCATTCCAAGTTCGACAGGGGAGGCAATAGAAAGTAGCCCCTCTCAAAATCCGATGAAACTGGCGATGAAAAATGGGTACTGCCTGCGACAAAATAACTTCTTGCGAAAGAAAGAAATCTTGTTTTTGCCTCGTTCGTGTTTCCTCTATTTGGTAGCATTTTGGTAGCAGTAGGAATAGGGAAAGTGGCGGGTCTGACGCTATTTTGGAGTGATTCACAACCAACGTCATCATCATCATCATCAGCATGTTTATTAAACATAAATTAATTAGCATTTCAACATAAAGCAGAAGCAGAAGGGCGCAAAAGCAAAAGCTTAAATTAAAGCACCCTGTCTGAAAGAAATCAAACGTTTAACTGCGACCGCCGCCACGGTACAGCCCGCCCAGCCTCGTCCACCCGGCCAGTCAGCACCAGCGCTCCGCCAGGGAAGTCACGTCCACCTGCTGGATGAGGCTACAACAAAGTGATTAAACTTTTTAGTAGAGGTCAATAAATCGGTTGGAAACACGCAAGAAATTTTGGAATTTGAGGGCTGCCCCCCGACCACCATCGACCACGTAAGTTATAATTTCACACGCGGCGCACGTCGCAGCCTTTGGTCTCCTGCTGCGCTGCCTGCTGGATGGCAGAGGAGCGCGTGGGTGAATTTCCTTGTATCTGTACCTATGTTGTATGAAATCACTGGCGGATCCAAAGGGAGCGGCAGGGGCAAAAAAACAAACATTTTTTTCCCATTTTATATGTTCTTTTTGTGAAAGATGTTATTCACCAATCACTTTTGACTGAATAAAGATACAAAGGTAAAATGGACACCATTTTGTTATTTTCGTCAAGACGCGATGAATGATATGCAGTACGACCTCTTTCTAACATTTGGTGACCTTCACCTAAGATCAATGTCAAAGTTCAAGGTTAGGTTTCCAATTGTGGACTATGTGGCGATGTTATATATCTTAAAACTTGTCTTGTTGCGAGGAATTCGATTGTGTTTAAATAACGCCTGATCGTCAATGGCAACTTTTAAATTCATTTGAATTTGAATGCCGAATAGTAACTTCATAACTTTCTTCTCGGTATAAAGAAAGCCCGAAAATGTCTCAGTTTGCTTTATAACCATCAACGAAAGCGCAATTATTTGTATACCAATGAATTCCTATCTTCAAGACAAGTTCAAAGATATATAACTTCGTCGAGTAAGTCAAATTTGGAAGGGTGACCTTGCGACGTGACCTTGACCTTAGATCAGTCATCAAATGTCAGAAAGAAGTAATGCTGCACAGCATCCAACGCGTCTTGATGATAACAACAAAATGACGTTTACCGTGCCCTTTTCAGTCAAAAGGTATTAGCGAATAACTAATTTGTATATAAAATAGCATGTAAAATGACAAAATTTTATATTTTTAGAGGCCATCAACCATCAACTTTATTTTTGCACTTAATTGACACGTCCTTACGCGTAAGAATAGCATAGCGAAAAAATAACCCAAGTCCGCAAAGGGAAAAAATGGGGTACCTTTTAGGTCATATGGAGGCCCCTGGGGCCCGGAAGGTCCCCAGTGAAATTAGCCCCCCTCCCCCATATTGGTAGCCTGGATACGCCAGTGTATGACAGCAGACAAACGGTGCAATGCACGTTTTCTTTAAGTGCACCAATCGAAAGAAGACATCAAAATACAGGTGGAACTTCCGCCGAAAATTCGATCAAGGTCACCCAACGTCACCCATCAAGGTCAAACTATCCAAATCTCTCAACATTGACCTTAGGTACCTTTTTACGGTAAAACGGTGCTATGCACGGTTTTTGAAAGGGCACCAATCGAAAGAGCGCATAAAAATGCAGGTGGAACTTCCGCGAAATTTCGATCAAGGTCACCCAACGTCACCCATCAAGGTCAAACTATCCAAATCCCTGAAAATCGAACGTGTATACCTTTTTACGGACAAACGGTGCTGTGCACGGCTTGGTGCCCTTTAAAAACCTGTGCAAAGCACTGTTTGTCCGTAAAGGTACCTAAGGTCAATCTTGAGGGATTTTGATAGTTTGACCTTGATGGGTGAACTTGGGTGACCTTGATCGAAATTTCGGTGGAAGTCCCACCTGCATTTTGATGCGCACTTTCGATTGGTGCCCTTTAAAAGCCGTGCATGGCACAGTTTGTCCATAAAAAGGTATCTTAAGTTCGATTTGGAGGGATTTTGATAGCTTGACCTTCATGGATGACGGTGGGTGACCTTGATCGAAATTTCGGCGGAAGTCCCATCTGTATTTTGATGCGCTCTTTCGACTGGTTCCCTTAAAAAACGTGCATAGCACCGTTTGTCCGTAAAAAGGTATTTAAGACCGATTTTGAGGGATTTTGTAAGTTTGACCTTGATGGGTGACCTTGGTCGACAGTGATCGCAATTTCGGCGGAAGTCCCACCTGCATTTCGATGGGCTCTTTCAATTGATGCCCTTAAAAACGTGCATAACACGGTTTGTCCGTAAAAAGGTCCAAGTTCGATTTTGAGGGATTTTGATAGTTTGACCTTGATGGGTGACGTTGGGTGACCTTGATCGAAATTTTGGGCGGAAGTCTCACCTGCATTTTGATGCGCTCTTTCGATTAGTGCCCCTTAAAAACCGTGCAATTCGCCGTTTGTCCGTAAAAAGGTACCCAAGATCGATTTTGAGGGATTTCGATAGTTTGACCTTGATGGGTGACCTTGGGTGACCTTGGTCGAAATTTCGGCGGAAGTCACACCTGCATTTTGATGCGCTCTTTCCATTGGTGCCATTTAACAAAAACGAGCATAGCACCGTGTGTCCGTAAAAAGGTACCTAAGTTCGATTTTGAGGGATTTTGATAGTTTGACCTTGATGGACAACGTTGGTTGACCTTGATCGAAATTTCGGCGGAAGTCCCACCTGCATTTTGATGCGCTCTTTCGATTAGTGCCCTTTAAAAAAATCGTACAATGCACCGTGTGTCCATAAAAGGTACCAAAGTTCGATTTTAATTGTTTGACCTTGATCGGTGACCTTGACACTAAAAATAACATCAGATTTGTAATCCTCGTATGCGACTTGACCTAAGTGTGTGTTTTGGGCGAACAATTTGGCCGTTGTAAATTTATGTTTTGTTTGCTGTTGGCTAACTTCACGGACATCGCGCACATCACAGTGTTACAGAAATAAAATACCGCGCCCACGATTTGCCGTACTGGCATTCAGGCCGAGGCGCCCATCGCCCAGACGCGTCAGAGCTGGCGTTTCACCTAGCCGACACACAGCTGAAAGCATTCCGGATATAGAACAAGGCGCTATTCACCACAGACGGAGCTTGCGGCTATTTCCAGTCGCGAAGGGCTCGCATGTCCGCGAGACTCGTAAGGCTCGCACGGCAGCTTCCCACCGCCTCCGGAAAGCGCTTGATGAGAAACACTAGACCTGCGAGCGATCCCTGCTCCAGTAATTATTATGAGCGACCCCGTGTCGCGAGAAGTTTCAACATGGCAGCTCTATTCACCATTCGCCGCTGCAGCTCCGCAAAAACGACGTCCACATCGCAGTGTTACATTTCAATCAAATATCGCGCCCTGAGACTCGGTAAAGGCGGCCGCACACTGCGCATTCGGCGCCCGATATCACTGCGAAATTCCGCCTCGGAAAATCGCGGCGATACCACGGAATATCGTCCTTGTTCCGGCGGATTCGGCGCTGTCTGCTCGCGAGATTCCGCCCCGCCGACCTACAGCATGTCGCAACCTGTGCCCACAGCTTGTCCCAAGGTAACTTAATAATGGACATTTTTCGACGAAGATGTAAGTTTAGAACCACGAAACTTTTGCATAATAAATTTCACAGCGGCAAGAGCATGCTGTTCAAAATTTGTACCTCTATCTTGCATAGATTCGCCACTGTAAGCCTGATCAATTTTGTTGTCCGCGGTTCCGCGGCGTTCAGTCGCGGAAAAAGGCTCGTTCGAATCAGCTTTTTTCCGCCGGTCCGCAGATGGCCGGCTGACGACATTCGTCCGCGATTTTTGACGCTTCGGCTGACGCGAAGGCGAAAAGTCGCAGCGATATCGCGACCTCCGTGCGCCGAATGGCCTAGTGTGCGGCCGCCTTAACACGCGCCCTGGAGGGCCTCTGATAATTACACGCCCTGGAGGGGGGGCGGATTTCGCCCCCCCCCCCTATGATCTCGAAAACGACGCAACGTAGCGACAAGCGGGAAACGACGTTAGATAGCTCGAGACAAGCTCTTTCGAAAGTATTTCGTTAATTTTTTCAGGTCAATATTGAGGTCACCAGAGGTCTTCAAGGGTCAGATTTTCAAGTTTTCAAGACTTCGGTTCGAACACTCCCAAATATCTCGGGAACTATGATAGTTAGCAGCAAACGGAAAAAAGCAATCGAAAGTCATTGAAAAATGCAATCGACATAGGTGTCCTCAAATTTGAGCTCAGGTCAATAGTTTAGGCTCCAGAGGTCATCGAATGTCAAAAAGGTGATTTTGTTTTCAAAACTGTTTTCCCCAAATAACCTTTTACCTAATAAAGATAAAGCAATAATCTTTACGCCATCGCGTGTGTCTTGTCAAGGCGCTTCGAATCATATTCATGGTGACCGGGTTAGGTCAACTGAGAAATTTGACCTCAGGTCAAGGTCAAGTGGTGACCCAAGTTGGTCATGTTGCATATTGAGCGACGTGTCTCGACGAGACAAACATATTGGTACCGTTTTCTCTTCTCTATCTTCATTATGTCGATAGTTATTGATAACACCGTGTTGGCAGTCACAAAATTGACCTGACCTTGGGTCACCGATATTAGAAATCCGAGAGAAACAAATTGTTGGTATCTATGACCTTATGAAGTCCTGCAAGATTGAAACCGATCGGCGTAACACTGTGGCTGTGGTACTACTGCAAACGTTTTGGAATTGAGGTCATCACGTGACCTGGTCTGGTGACCTGACCTGAGATGACCTGAGACCAAGAATTTTACATAATGCGGGAAGTTCATTTCTAAACAGGTATACAAAAAAACGGCGGCGCTGCGCGCCGCCGTTTTTGCGCTATCCTCGAAAAACCGGAGGGGTGGGTGGATTTCGCCCCCCCCCCCCCCCCCTCCAGGGCGCGTGTTAAGGCTGTCCCACCTTTGTGAAAGTTGTCGAATCACACTTAATTGTGTGTCCACATGTCAGGCGAGGTCAGCTGAACATGTTCGTGAACTTTTTTACGAAAAAAAAATGATCTTGGAAGATATTCAACTTTTAGTTTTAAGCGGAAAGTTGGGTTGGTGACGTCATAGGATTCTTTTTAATAACAGGGAAATCCTTTGTGCTGCCAAATTTTGGCACAATTTTTTTGTCGACATCTATTGCGCAAAAAAGCGAACCACCCGGTGTCTAGATTGGCTTAGATTGCGAACCACCACCTTAAAGGGATTATACGGGTTTCCGTCCTGAAAGTATATGCACTCTTTTGCAGTTGTATCAGCTTTAAACACGTTTAAGACATATAACAGGGACCTCAATGCTCATTTAGTCCATTATTTCAGAAATTATCACCGTTAAAACTAGGGCGTTTTTCGAGACTAGTATCAGATAACGAGTACTTGATCGGCACTACTGTCCACCACTTTTATCTTAAGATCAATTTTAGAGTTTTAAATTATCTGCAAGTCCTACACTGGATCACAAAATTATTATGCAATTCAAAACTGACGGGACTTTGTATTACTACACACTGTTCGTTGAGGTTTTGTGTTTTTGTGGTTTTCTTTTCTCTGACCTTTAACGTTGAGAATTTGGTGGTGGCGTATTAATTTTTTGGCATGAAAGTTCATGAAAAATATAGAATTTTATGGGAAAACTAGGTAACTGCTGCTGTCTTTGGAACAAAACAAATTAATTTTCTTTCAAATATTGCTTATTTTACCGGAAATATGCCATACGTGAGGTGTTTTTATTAGCATAAAAGAGATAACTGGCTCTGCCTCAGCCGGTCCTGCAGAAAATACGCGGTGGCATCACCGCGCACTTTGGAATGTCATTACGTGCAGAAGAGGTCATTTCCAGAAAAATGTGGCTACCGTGGGACTTCTACCACCTTTATAAGTACGTTTTACTATGTAACTCAATTAATCTGGGAAAAAACCGTATAATCCCTTTAACCCTATTTGTAATAGGGGGGGGGGGGATTCCGCCCCCCCCCCCCCTCATGTTTTTCGCAGATATCTCCAGAATGGCAGGGAGCAGGCCCATGAAATTGTGGGACTTTTCCTAGAATTGAATTCCGCATTTGGAGTCAAAATTTTGAGTTATTAACCTGAACAGAGGCGGCTCCAGGGCACGGTTTTGGGAGGGTTTGGCGGCGACATTTGGCGATAATACAGAAATGCGATCTTCACGGTTTCTTCCTAACTTCAAGTATGAAGGAGCTACATCGGTTTACGGTGATTGCAACAAGTGCAAATTAGTTGATGTTAATGAAATATCATACAAATTGCATGGCAGAGGCGGTTTCAGGGGCTTGAAAGGGGGGGGGGGGGTCCAGGAAGTATTCAATGCTGGGCGGGAAGCCAATAAAGCGATGTAAGGAGCATTTATAGCTATCAAGATGTAAAAGATAGCTTCTCCTTCCATTATTTTCATAATGTATTACATATAGAGCTGCAGGGGCGTGTTCAGGCACATGGCAAGGGGGCGACTGGCATGGTGATGACGATATGCCAGCGATTACGGCACAATAGACGGTTAACTTATAATGATATATGCACATATGAAGCCAGGAGAGAAAATACATTTTTTGGCAGAGGCTCGCTCAGGAATGAAAGAAAGGAGTCATATTATTGCAAGGAAACTAAGATGTATGGGCCTACAATGACATAACATACTGCAGTTTTCGGATGAAACACGCACCACAGGGTACTCTACGAACGATTATGAGATAATAGGCGAGTCCAGGTAGGGTAAAAAGGGGGTAAGCAATGTGAATTGAAGTTGTAAGTGAAATAGTCACTGTTGACTAGTTAGTATCATAATAGCGGATAATATACTTATCAAAAGGTCTTGCGGCTCCCCAGTTTGGATCCTGGATGCGCCTATGATGAAGTACAATATGCAAAAAGGAACTATCTACGATCAGTAACTTATTTATAGTGCTGGGTAGCAACATGCCTGCGGTTAATATTGTTTTCCCTATTTGGCCTCCCTTTTTCACTAACCTGGTACCGCCTATGGCAAAACAAAAATTGTAACTGTTTTGTCTAATGTCACAATAACATACAATCTCATTTATAAAAAAAAACTTTTATTTCTCATTTACTTCACCCCCATATTGAGTGACCTGCACACGCCTATGATTTTTGCATTTTCAAAAGTCATCGTTATATATCAATCTCGAATTCAATCTTGATCGATTCCCATTGGTTGTGTTAAAATCGGTTGATAAACATGACAGCTGTGTTGGATCACATATACCACTAAAATGTGTAGTTTTTGCCCCCCCCCCCCCCCCATTAAAACCAAAATTATAAATGTAGATCGTGTTGAGGGGAACCAAACGCCGTTTCATTTGCGAATATCGGACGGGTAGATCTCGAGATCTCCGGGGGGCGGAATCCGCCCCCCCCCCCCCCCTGTTACAAATAGGGGTAGCCAGGAGCCTGTTACAAATAGGGTTAAAACAAGTCAACTATCATTACCAGTTGGGTAAAGAGACGACGCTGTCGGTTTAGAGGCCCTATTCAAATACACATGGTCCTTATTTTTTACAGATGTCAAAATCAAACTCGAATATCTTTTTGATTAGATCATTGTGGTTGTAAATTTTAACTGCTACCATACTTAATTGCAATGCCTAGCCATACAAACGACTATCTCAACTCAAATATAATGTTAAGGTGGGATAGTCCCTTTAAAGCTCGCACGGCAGCCTCCCACCGCTTCTGGAAATCACCTTTGAGAAACAGCTGCCTTACCGGCCACGTGCCGCGGGGCCGTCGGCAGGTCACGTGGCAGGGCGGGCACTTGTACAGTCGGTATCATAATGATCTTCCCTTGTCACCACGTGGCGCTACGGTCGCGATAGGCACACACAAAAAAATGGGGTTTCCCCACCGTAGGTTGGTACCCATTAGTGGTGCCAATCGGTACAATCGTTTTAGGAATTCCGAATTTGTCCGAAGACCGATTCGGTTTTCGGACGGACATAAGCATTAAACATATTTCTTTGGACATTTTCGGATATCCAATGCCCAAGGAATCTATATTACTATTTGATAAGCTTCTGTCTGTCTGTCTGTCAATCCGCCACGAATTTATCTAATTAAAGCGGTAATTCCACATTGCAGTACCATATTGATATAAGCACGTGATGCACATAATTTTAAGGTTTTCAAACGAGTTTACGGATACTACAGAGTGGTATATAATTCGAACATTTCCGACGCATTTAATACGATAGTTTTAGACAGCTGTAGGTTGTGCAGTTTTGGGCGAAGGTTTGTGCTGTAACTAACATAGAAGGAGGTGTGAAGAAATATTTTACCGTAAAAAAAACAGTTTACGGATACGGGTTTTACATCGCTTCACTCCAGTCGAAAGCCAATCAGATCCAACCACGGATACTACAATGTCACAACGAATGAGAAGCAACCACAGAATCACTGCGAAACTAAGGTCATCGACATACAGTACGGTATATATCAATGAACATATACGCTAACCGGGGTGGAGTTTTCACGGGTTTAACGTGTGTATAACGGGTGTCATAGGTGTACCACGGGTATAATAGGTGAATACCGGCTATAACGGGTTTATCACGTGTTCCACAGGGGCATAACGGGTACCACGGATGTATGTCGGCCACCGTAGGTTTTTGACGGGTACCTCAGGTGTATGACGGTACCTCGGGTGTATGACGGGTACAAAAACGTATTATAGGTACGACAGGTGTCACGGGTAGTGCGGGTTATCAATCTCTAATTGCCTATCACTGGCGTGCACCATCACTTGACCTGTGATCGCCCAGCGGAGCGGACGGGTTAGCACTAGTACCTACTATTTCTTTCCTGTATATAAATGGATATATGCTGAATGTGGCTTTTGGGTATCCTAACTGTAGCAGTCATTTGACACAAATGCCTATGTGTATGCATGGGAATTGGGAACGATACACTGGATGTTTTACATTCCATATCAAACACTTTTTCTGCTTTCGGACAAATTTCGGACTAACAATGATTTTCGGACAGTTCGGACAGACAGCTGACCATGGTCTTGGACATCGGTCGGACATTGGACAAATATTTTCTGAAACTGGCACCACTAGTACCTATTGTGGCTGTCTGGCAGGTGCGTGACCTGGGGAGGGGGAGGGAGGGAGGGAGTGCGGGACGTTGTCGGAATGGAATGCGCCGCGACCCGGGTGGTGGTCAGGGCCGTCTGTCTCGAGGGTCAAGAGGTCGCCTGTCCTGAGCTGGCAGAGATCCAATATTGGAGGCTGAATAACAGTGTTCATCGCATCAGCTCAAATAGCTCAGTCGGTATAGCTGTCTACTCCTAGTGTATTCGTAGATTGGTCGTGGGTTCGAACCTTAATCATGCCACGTGTTATGTCTAATGTAGAACCCCGAAATTACGAATGCAAACGTCCACCTGATGATTCTACACGAAAAGCAGACAAATGCAGTGGGCCTCGCACTGATATGTTCGCATCACGCCGCTCCGTCCTTCACGCTCCACAAACACACCCGGGCGGGTTTATATCCATTAAGTTAGCGACGATATCTGCGACGACAGTATTTAAAACCTTAGGTCTATCAAGCATCGCCAGGTGTGTGGCTGATAGAGCATCTGACTGGCTACGTGTTTAAATTTGACCTTGACACTGAGATCAGGTCAAAATATCGACACTTTATTTTTTGGCGCAATGCAAATTTCTCAATCGTCGCAAGCGACACGACGGATAGCCATTTCCGAGACGACATCTGTGACGACGGTATCGGTCAACTTGAGATACAAATATTCGTCTTAAAGTATAGCCCGTGCAGTGTTATATCAATTGGACACTTAGCGATGCTTCACAGATCTATGATTTTCTTAAAACTGGTCATCACAGACATCGTCGCTAACTTGACATTCTAGATCTGCGTATATGTCCAACCACGGTCCGCCACACAGCCTCGCCACACATGCGCATTGTTATTCCCAAATCGGCCTGTGTGGGTCAGACCAGGACGGAGCGGTGTAGATTGCGCCTAGTATCGGCCGGCACTGGGCGAGCTGTCAAACCGGTCCGGCCCCACCTCGGTGCGGGATTCAGTCAGCTATCGATTTGCCTACCGTAGGAGACCCAGAGCTAGGCAAGATCACTATGAGACCGACTGTACCTCTCAACACGCGACCCGACGGATGCGAATCGGATGAGACACTACTGGCGGGTCTAGGTTTCACGTTGGGGGGGGGGGGGGGGATTTCGCTCCGTTTCGTCAGCGGTAAGTTGTTGACCGGGGGGGGGGGGGGGGCGTCGGGTTGTCAGCGCGAACGAGTCGTTGACCGGGGGGAGGGGATTCCTAATTATAACTTCTTGCAGCCAATGCAGGAATGCGCGGGGGGCATACTTGCATTGAATGCCCCCACCCACCCACCCACCCACTAATGAAGAAAAGATGAAATACAACACTAACTCTAGATCCGCCAGTGGGATCAGAATAGAGTTTTGATAAAGAGGAATTACCTTGACATGGATAGGAACGAGACATGTGGCGGAGAGCTCGTAGGATTTTACAGCGACTTGTGGTTTGTCGGTGTATTAATGAAGGGAAAGTATCTATAAAGCCTGAGCTGCTTAATGCTTATCTCCGGACATACATTTATCTTAGTGATATCAGCAGTGATCTCAGGTCATGATATCATGAACATACATTTATCTAATGATATCCGCAATGATCACAGTTCATGATGTCATGAACTATCATAATCGCGTGATACCACCTCATCAATGCAGCTCACGATGCAAGCCACCCACACTGGCACTACCAAAACAGCCATCTCTGGCAATACAACACGTACGGGAACGTGTGGAAATGCAATCGCAAG
Organism: Chirona hameri; assembly: GCA_036785665.1. Taxonomy (NCBI): domain Eukaryota; kingdom Metazoa; phylum Arthropoda; class Thecostraca; order Balanomorpha; family Balanidae; genus Chirona; species Chirona hameri. Next base: position 103,758 of record JAXIVJ010001681.1, read on the forward strand.
CCCACCTTGTGATAAGCTGCGCATGACGCATGCAACGGACAGATTCAGCCGATTTTCACCGCAACCGGGAATACGATGAATGGCGAGTGAGAAGTGGTCACAACAGTCAATTGAAAAAGAGTGAGGCGTTGGTTGTTTTATCTACCCTTCATGCCAGTTATAGTTTATACAGCTGCAAAAATAGAGTGAAATGCCTTTGAGCACGATGCATATGTTAAATTAATCGAGCTCGTGTCAGCATGGTGTTCAAGAACACGGGCGAAACAAGCGAAGCAAGAATGGACATTGGGATCGCCCAAAGTCCCCCATCGAGGCATCAATCTCGTAGTTTTGTTATAAAATGTCTGGCGAAATTTGCATGTGAAGCCACACATGGATATATTGTACTACTGAAATAAGACAAGCAATTTAGCGTCACTATTACCAGTTCTTTTAGAAATAGGTACTGACCTGCGTCATGGATGGAATAAGCCTTAAGATTATCTCAACGTTTAATATGTCCGGCATTGCTATATAACGTTAAGCTCAAGATAACTCGCATTAAGCCGAATCCAGTAAATGCCCTTGGAATGGACTAGTTGCAGATTATCTAGCCCACTGCTTGTATGTATTTTATAAAAAGCAAATTAATAAAATTAAAAACAATAGTAAGTGGCACTACTATAAATTCCTCAAAATTGTCAGTATTAAAAACCAGTAAGGCGCCGTAGTTGGCGATGAACGAGCGAGCGCGAAGGAAATGTATGGGAATTTCAACTCGATCGGGCAAGTAGTTTCTGAGATACAAAAAAGGGTCCGCACGTGCACAGGTACGGAGGCATCCACATTTGACTTGTGGGAAAGTGGGGACTGAGAGGTTCCTAACCACACACCAAATTTGAACAAAATCGGCTCCGTCGTTCCAGAGATATAGAATAGGGGTGTGCACGTGCGCTCTTGCAAGGCCACCCCACCCCTGAGTATGTGAAAGTAGCGGCTGAGGGGTCCCTAACCGCAGACGAAATTTACACATAATTTGCCCAGCCGTTGCAGAGTTATTGCGAGAAAATACTTTTCAACACCCCTCACTAGGTACGCGCCACGCGCAGTGGTAGTCACCCACATGGGTCGGCACCGGTCTCAAACAGGGTAGGTTAGATAGGGCTGCTAAGCAAAGAAGTCCGCTTGTCAATCGGACGTGCGGTTGCAGAGATATGAGCTTCTCAAAAGCGTCGCCACGGGGGCCGGGCCGGGCTGGGTCGGGTCGGGTCGGGCCGCTCATAATCATATTTTTCCCATACACCACGGAAGGACAAGCGAGCGCGAAGCGCTCGCTCGTCTTTTCGTGGTATATGGGGAAAATCTGAATATGAGCGGCCCGGCCCGACCCGACCCGACCCGACCCGACCCGACCCGACCCGACCCGACCCGACCCGACCCGACCCGACCCGACCCGACCCGACCAGTGGCGACGCTTTTGAGAAGCTTATATCTCTGCAACCACACGTCCGATTAACAAGCGGACTTCTTTGCCTAGCAGCCCCATCCAACCTACCCTGTTTGAGACCGGTGCTCACTCATGTGGGTGACTACCAGTGCGCGTGGCACGTGCCGCGTGAGGGGTGTGAAAAAAAAATGATCGCAAAAAAAAACTCTGCAACGGCTGGCCCGATTGTGTTCAAATTTGGTGTGTGCTTAGGGACCTCTCAGCCGCCACCTTCCCACAAGTCAGGGGTGGTGTGCCTCCGCACGTGCGCACGTGCACACCCTTATTATATATCTCAGGAACGGCCGAGCCGTTTGTGTTCAAATTCAGTGTGTGGTTAGGGACCTCTCAGCCGCCTCTTTCCCACAAGTCGGGGGTGGGGTGCCTCTTCACATGCGCACGTACGCACCTTTTTTTGTATCTCAGAAACTACTTGCCCGATCGAGTTGAAATTCACCATACATTTCCTTCGCGTTCGCTCGTTCATCGCCGCCTACCCGCCTTACTGGTAATTAAGTATACTTGCGTAATGTAAAATTCAGCTCTCTGATTGGTCGTGACGTCAGATGGCAATAGTCCAGGCGATCAAAGTTACCGTGAGGTTAAAGTTACCGCGAGGGTCTTGGGCGGCTCGGTTGACACATTTATTTTTCATATGGAGGTTCAACAGAAAAATGATCAGCATACTTATCGCACGAAAATCAAAGCACGTGAAACGTAGAATTTAGCCAATGTCATTTAATTTGTAATCACGTGGTTTTCCAGAAACAAGCATCAAACTAAAATTGTGGAATTCTACCTTGTGACCAAACAACAATCTGAACGGTAGTTCAAAGGCATTTTAACGGATCGCTACAGCCAAACAGATCCTAGGGATGATCTAGATCTGAGATATCTATCCATACAAGCTCTGGACCCGACAGAAGCTATTTCCGAACAGCATTAAGGGTACGGTCGCATTTTGCAAGTGGTTTTTGGGTCAGTGTTTCAGTGAGCCTCCGGATCTGAGCCCTCTTGACTACTTCCTGTGGAGGTACCTAAACTAGTTATAGCTGTTTAAGAAGAATCTCCAGACCAGGAAGCAACTAAAGAGAGCCGTGGGAGCTGCAGTGCGTGCCATCCCCGCCGACATGTGCCCGTAAGCAGTGGTGAGTCTGAGGCGGAGGGCAGAGCTGTGCCTCAGCCGAAACGGAGCCTATCTCGAACATGTGCTGTGCCTGTAGACGATATTACGAGAAGCTTTGCGTTTTGAATATACACAGCATAAATCTCCACGAATTTCGGAGCACTTTGGTGTGAACAGTAAATCAGAGAAAAACGCTTAACCATTTTTATATTCCACGGGAAACGCCCGGAAACGCCCTGCTTTTCCGGTGGCCAGCGGTTCACTATTGCCATGTAGTCTAAAGAAGTACTGGAGTGGAGTCTCGACGGTTTCACCATTGTTAAAGGGAATTTCATCGACGGTTTCACCGTTGTTAAAGGGTCACCTTGAAAGTTGTCTTGAAATTTGGCTATACGGGGTATTTCGAGTTGAAAAAACTAATATGGAATTTGTTTGGACGATAGATGGATATCCATCGAAAAATGGCCATGTTTCTCTTTTCTCCTTCATGGCCATAAAAAACTGCATGACAATTACGACGTCATGCTTATGGTAGCTTGGATATGGAAACTATTGCACACAATAACGACGGACTTTATGCATATATAATATACGCAGGCTGCTTGTAACGTAAACAACCGTTGTGAGGACCCGAAACAAGTTTCGGGGGAAATGAAACTTCTTCTAAAAGGGGCCCACTAGTCCTGCGTCGAAATTACTTAACGTAGCGAGGTAATTCGTTCACCACAACCCGTTTTTTTCTCTCGATCTGCTCTACAAATCTGCTATATCAGTTCAAAACCCCATATTAAAGGTGAACTATTCCAATACCGTTCGGCCGACTGCAACAATACCGCTCGGCCGCCTGTAACAGTACCGCTCGGCCGCCCTATTTCGTTACATCGTTACAGATAGTAAACGGCGGCCCGCCGCCTGTTTAGTGTTTATGCACAGGGCGGGACGGGAGACACGACTTTCGAATAGGCGAAAAAGTAAGTTGCCCACGCTACCGCTAGAAGCGATGATGTAAGAACTTTCACAACTTCAGCAAAGCAGCAGCAATGCGAATGGTACGTTTTCTTCACAATATCTGTGACAATTTGAATGGGTGAGGTGCTCCATGAGAGGCGCTGCGGCCCAAAGTCGCGGGTATTGCTCGGACAAATGTGACGGACAGAACTGTTTTTCTTTATTTTAAGAAAATGACTAAGACACCACTGGAATCCGATCTCCCAAGCATTCTGTTGTATAATGATCTACAGTATCCCGGGTTCGCTTACCTAAACCTTATCGGTTATCTATAGGCTGTAGGATCCTATTCAGTTGAGTTGAATTATTACATATTTATTCGAATTGATTTTATTTTATTATTTAAATAATAATCATCTCTGTTATTTCATTTCTAAATACATATATTGATAATCGTGCATGTCATGAATTCAAGTAAGAAACTGTCAGCTCTAAGACTCTTTGGACGAAAGAAATTTAATTAAATTTTGAACGTTTAACACGGGATCCAGTGGAAAGCGTGATTTTCTTTTCAACTTCATCTGGAGAGCCGCTTGGAACCGGGATCTACAGTTACACTTTGTCGTGAGACGTGAGATCTGCTGTATCTTATATCAGTCATTTGAAGTGGAGATCAGCTGATTCAGGGACCCGTGCACAGTGCATATAACTCACTGCAGTCACTATATTCTATCAACTTTCACGCCATACCAATCACCAAGTAACATATGAGACACCCAACTTTACATTATGAACTATTAATTGCATAGCATTTGACATATAATAACCTCGAGCGGGCGCTTCATGCCCGCAAAGTGTAGGAAGGGAAGATAAGCCTGTTTCTCCTTATAATGATTGTATACACCGGTAACGCACCACGCACCATGACCCTCGGTCTTCTTAGCTTCTATGCCGATACTTTTTACCGCATAATTCCCAACTAGAACGCAATAATTTACCAAATTCAACAACGCTACCGCCGCCCGACTTTTTTGTTTTGTTTGGGGGGGGGGTCAAAATAGGGGTGGGGAGGGGAGTGATTCTCGCCCACCCCGTAGTCCAGCTTATAGCTATACGCCGCCGCGGGTGGGGAGGAGAACCACTACCCTCAGGGGCAGGGAACCGAATGACTTGCGCCATTAGCCAGACTCGAACCCGGAACCCTTGGATTCAGAGTCCGACGCTCTACCAACTGAGCCCCCGGCCCCCCGCCCGGCTTGCATTATATTACCGGCTCCGGGCGTGCTGATGCTATCTGTGACACTGCGCATGCGCAAACGGACTGTCGCTAAAATCGGCCAGACTCCTCTCCAGTACTTCTCTACTCCATGCTATTGCCATCTGACGTCACAACATCAAGTGCTTTATAAATCATAAACTTTAACATACAAATATCTCTCGAAATATTGTTTTTTATGCAAAATGGGGTGTATCACGTTGATCGGCAAATTGTTCTCATTGTTTAGCAAATATTCACCAAACAACCTGCAACTAGTCCATTGAACGGGTCTGTCTCTTTCTAAAGATATAAAGATAACGCGTACTGTCCGTCCCTCCCCCCTCCCCGTGGCACCACGCACGGGCCACGCCCCCGTCGTTTCCCCGTCGTTTCCCGGTCCCGGTCCGTCGTTTCCCGGTCGGTTGGAATACTCGGATTGCCGGACGACCCAAGCTGCCCAGGCAGGGGTGTAGGATCCTATTCAGTTGGGGAGGGGCTTCAGCAGCCCCCCCCCCCCCCCACACACACACACACACACAAGCACACAACTTGGACGAGGAAGTGTGTCAAATCCGGGGAGAAATCTGTATTTTGTGTATTCGTATGGTACTTTAAGCGTTTTTTCCCAGCTCAGCCCCCCCCCCCCCCCCCTCCCCCAACTTTTCTGGAGAAGCTACGCCCCTGTGCCCAGGGAAACAGGCAGCTGTAGGCGTGAATTGGCCGGAAGCTGCGACCGTCCGCTGTTGACACGAGACAGATAGCACTTGGCGTGTGTACTGCTCGGGAAGGCTGCAGCGGCGGCGGCGGCGGCGGCGGCGGCGCAGGGCACGGCTGCAGGACACGTGATTGGCGGTGTCGCCGTCTCGCAGGACACCTGACTGGCGGTGTCGCCGTCTCGGGTGCGGCTCTCAGCGAGCGAGAGATGGGAAATAAAGGTGCCACTTTTCTACCCGCTTACCCACGAGACGTGGGTAGTTACTACCCACGTGGGTAGTTGTGGGTAGCACAAACAATCATTTGGCTGAAGTGGGTAGTTAGCGGGTAGCAGAATTTTCAACTTTTCAAAAAAGGGAAGTTTTAAACCTTATTTCAGTGACAGCGCTTTCATTTCAACAATATCATTCAAGTTTATTGCATGAATTTGCATAATTTAAAGGCTTTTGCTTTAATTTTCTTCAATCCCATAATAGTACAATTTATGTTGAGGGTAGTTGTGGGTAGTTGACAGCTTATTTGAGCACGTGGGTAGTGGTGGGTAGTTGAACAGTGTTTGCGGCGCGGCGCGGGTAGTCACAGGCCTGAAAAGTGGCAGCTCTAATGGGAAACTTCAGGGGGGAAATGAGCAATGAGCGGCTAGTGTCGCTTACCTGCTAGCTGCTTGGCCGAATATGAACGGGTCGCGCTGGAGCCGCCCTGAAACTGGAGAGAACACGCTGTGTGAAAAGTCACGGCGAAATGGGAGAGCCAGGCCCGACGTCTAATACCTAGGTTTCTGATCAATAATTCATTCGGAAATTGCAATTGCCGTTTAAGAAAAGTGAATATGTAACTTCCGGAAGAAATACGAATTAGGTAAAGAAAACGTAAAAATTGCATTACCTTGATTACCGGGATAATGTTTGAGTTATTTGCAACAAATAAACCACGGAAGCAATAAACGTCAGTGCCAAAATGTACTGTAATTTGGATTCCTTCTGAGATACTTAAAGGGAGATAGTCACCTTTTGATTTTGTTAGCAACAACTTATTTGGCTACCGTTATGGTATTAAAATATTGTGATCTAAATTTAAGAATTAAATAAAATTCTTCCCTTATTCAAAGTTGGAAGTTTGGGGAAATTAATGATCGGTATTTTCCCTCCACTATTGGAAAGCGCAACATATGGCGCTTTTGCATCAATCTGTTCAACGTTGTGGAATGGGCACTAGTAAACAAATCGCCGACACTAAATAGGTCGCCGTAGTTTTGCTTGGCACCGGCCGACCGGTGCCAAGCTAAACTGCCGATGTCAATGTACTTTTTTCTCTCAAATGATTGTTGATTGATCATAAAAAATTGGCACATATTCGCAAAAGATAGTGCAGGAAACATATTGCATACCTTCATGATAAATAGCAATGCGTAGGGAGGCTAATTTATTGAATTCGCTATCGAGTACTTGCTGAGTACCGACCGATATATACGCGTGGATCACTTATCAGTAGAAAACTGTCAATATCTTTCGGTAGGAATGTTTATATGCAAAATGTGATGAATTTACATCATATTTTGGCCTCGTCCATCGATTTCAGGTGCTAACTCCATTTTTGTGGGAAAAGGTGATTATCTCCCTTTAACCCTCGTCCTACTTTTTTCACCTTCGCCCTACGGATGGGGGGGGCCTGACAGCCCCCCCCCCCCTGTTAACTTCCAAACCAAGCAACTTAGAGCAATGCGGTAAGAGCCAGCATATTGCCTGTCATGAGAGGAATCTAACAGTATGCGAATTTTAGGTTTCAGGTCAACGGGTGACCTTCCAGGTCAAGTGAATGACCTCGGATTTACCACGTCCAGAACAGCGATTTTGCTCTTCAGAAAACCTCAAAATTAGACATTGATACATGTAAATAAAAAGGCATGTTCTTAGACCAGTTTCGGCTCAGAAATACAGAAAAAGGTAATTATTTGTTCGTATCTTGTCAAAAAAAAGTAAAACAAAAGTTTTTTTTAAATGACGTCATCAGTTTCTTACACTTTGGGAGCCATCACTCAGTCAAAAATGAAGATATTGCCGTGAAATTTGGTATGGGTATTTGCCATACTCATTTCTCTCACATATATTCCGGTTTTCTAACATCTTTGAAAATTTTGATTTTGTGGGGATTTTTCCAAAAAAAAATAAGTTTTTTTTATTTTAGGGGTCAAAACCCCAAAATTTTGAAAATCCGAGATCGCCATTTTAAATAGAATGCCATTTTGTATCTTTGGTGAATTGCGTTTGCAATTTGCTTTAAAACTCTGTTTTCTAAGATTTGTAAAATATTTCTCATTTTTTAACCAACATGACGTCATCAAAACATGATTATCTCCCAAACTACATAACCAATTTCAATTAAATTTTTACAGCATACGTATAATTGTTGTAAACTCAGCTACCGAAAATTTTAGCGAGATACACCGCATGTCTAAAACGTTATTCAAGAAAAACCTCAGGGGGCTGTCAGGCCCCCCCCCCCCCCCGTAGGGCGAGGGTTAAGGGAATGTTCACCTTTCTGAAAATTGTCAAATATACGCTGGTTGTAGTAGAACATATGAATTAAGTGCTGCTGAAAACGATGGTGATATTTTTTCAGTCGAAAAGTCACTTAACTTTATACTAATTCAACTTTTAGATTTGGGCGAATGACGTGATTATTGAGCTATAGACCGCCGCTGATTGGCTGACAAAGTGGGATTGGCTGAAAATGTGGCTGTCAGCCAATCAGCGACTGCACCAGCTTGGATTCATTTTGCAAATGGTAAATTGAATTGCTTAAAAACGGTTAAGTTTTGGGGAAAATGACCTTAGTAAGTTGGACATTTCAACAACGGCCCAAGATAATAGCTATCTCAGTTTGAAACTAATACAAAGGTGACACATTCCCAAAGGAAATAGTTCACCTTCAACATAGGGTTTTGAACTGAAATGGCAGTTTTGTAGGCCGTGTTGAGAAATCCCTATCTGTAAGTTCTTTTGGCTGAAAAGACTCTCCAGCCGAAGATATTTGACTTTTTGGCGAAGGAATGCGGCGCCTATATGATATACCGTACCGTCTGAGAGTGCCAGCACTGCCATGGAGCATGCGCAGACCAATAACGCACACCATAAAATTAATAATTTACGTCCTTCTGTACTGAATTGGCGCGATTTAGGACTATTTTTGAAAAGAGAGAAAAAAATTGTATTAAACAATCTAATAAAATCGTGTTCTGAGAAATTTTCCGAAGGTGAACTATTTCCTTTAAGGCTTGATGTTGGTTTCAACATAGGTGCAGGTCACTGCAAAAGTAATGGTAGTTGTGGCGAGTCAGATAATCACTAATATCTCTTAACCCTCGCCCGGGTAGGGGGTGGATGCCAACCCCCCCCCCCCCCCCCCCCCCCCCTCGGTTTTTCTAGAATAACTCGCGTATTTTCTAACCGATTGCGATGATACTTTCAGTACCCTACTTTTGAAACATTAACACATAATCTGAAAATTTTGAATTTCTAACCCACATGACTCGTGACCTATGACCTGTTTCTCAAGGTCATGTCAGGCGCAACTGGCGTCCCGCAGATCGATGCTTGTAACTTGTGCAGTTTTCGAGTGTTTGTTGTTCAGGAGCATATGCAAAGGTGTTTCCAGGTGACAGTTGTGGTTTCCACTGAGATTGTGACCTCGATTGACCGTTTCAGAGGTCAACTGAGGTCATTGACCTCCGATGACCTCAGATGACTTTGTTGGGCTTCTGGCGGTTTCTAGGCCAATTTGTGACGCTGATTTCAAATTTGGGATTCATTTTAGATAATTATATGTTCCACTGGGGTCATGCGCTTCCACAGGTCAACCGAGGTCACTGACCACAGATGACCTGAAATGATCTTTTTGGAATTTGGAAGTTTTTAGTTCATTTTGTGACACTGATTACGAATTTGGCACCTATGATATGCTAATTCACGATTCTAGCTCGATAAAATTCCATTTATACGCATTTTCAATTTGGATGACTTTTGGGTCATTGACATGACCTCAGAGGTCACCTAATAACCCAATACCTTAAAATCGGGTATCAACGGCTTCCTTTCGTCACAAGCAACACGCTCGTGTTTGAATCGAGGCTCTAGCTCAATTAGGGGCGAAACACTAAGGGGGAGGGTCGTACCCCCACCCGAACACGTAGTGATTTTGCCATACCTGGGCGAGGGTTAAACCATTTGTCGGAATCGTTTGCAATTTTGCGTGCTGGTTGTGCCTGCAACCAGCAAGCAAAATTTAAAACGATTCCGACAAATGATTTAAGAGATATTAGCCATTATCTGACTCACCACAACTACCATTACTTTTGCAGTGACCTGTACGTCTGGCTTCCACCAATGAATGTGTCGCTGCTCCACTCCAATGAGTGACTTAACACCGCGCCATGGACGCCGACAAGGTCACGCTTCGGGAGCTGTAAGTGGACCGGTTCGCTCAGAGTGTTTCAGCGACAGCTAAAAAGTCGGATAGCATGATCTGCTACTCTTCCGACACCGATGCTCTTCGTAAGAGGATTAACACCTTTGAAGCCACAGATGCGCTACAAGGTAAGCCGGAAGTCACAATTCGTGCACAGGTGTTGCCACGATCCAGAAACAAAGAGGATCAACTAAAAACCGTTAAGGAGTCTTAGTTAATTTGTGGGATAATTCCTAGCAGTTCGATTTAACCTGTATCCCTGATTTGAAGACAAGGGACCAGTACTGCTGAAGAAATTTGGTCATTTATTTTTTTGCAGTGCTTCAAATATGTACAGACAGCAATGTTGTAATGAAATATGAAAAGAGATATTATCGAGACATTTGTTTTTTAAGCCACTTTTATGGCAAAATCCCTACTGCAAAATTGCACTAAAAAATGCAGATGATATAAAGTTACACCCAGAAGTACTTGAGATATACAATTTTGTAAAGCACAGGAGGGCCAATATTAAAACCTGGTACCTATTGGGAAGTTCATATCGCAGCATCGATTTATTCCAATGATTTCGCCAAATGTTTATGTGTCGATCTGTCAGTGAGAAGTGAAACTCGTCAAACAAGTGGATTATTTTAATTAACATCTTTTTTGTTCTTAAAAAAATCACATACAATTTAAGCTAAACCAGTTTGCATCCATGTAAGCCATGGTCCCACACACCTTTTCCATGCGCTTTTGTCGCGACAAATTTCCGCACATAAGCCTGTTCACTTACTGATATGACCAAAGCAAAATATTACTCCAGCCTGTACCCACCTTGCTGAAGTCCGCCTGCAGCGCCATCTGCGGTCTCGCGGCCGGCTTGTCCAGCGTCGGCTCCGAGCAGGACATGCGTGCTGCCCTCTCCAGGTAGAGATGCGAACTGCGGCGCCGCTGGTGCTGCCGCCCCGCGGCGTGTCGGGGAGGCTTATCTTCCGCTGCCGGCCGCTCGTCGCCGGGCGTACTGAGCGGCGACACGGCCGGGGACGGCGGCCGGCGGCCGAGCGCGCGCTGTCTCGGCCGGGACGTCTCCCCCAGCTGCAGCTGCAGCGGCCGGGAGGGCCTCTTGGCGGGGAACGCCCCGGCCGGCTCGCCCTGCTCGTCCAGCCGGTGCATCTGTTCGGCGCTCTGCCACTGCCAGGAGGTGGCCGTGGCCGGGGGCTGGCTGGGCTCCTCCGAGCGCGCCCGCAGCAGCCGCATCGCCGGCCGGCGCGACATGGAGGTGGTGGCCTCCCGCGTGGCCGGCGGCACCCCGGCCCAGTCGCGCCGGCCCGCTGCGCTGTCTGCGCCGTCGGCAGCTGTACGCTCGCTCAGGTCGGACCAGGAGGAAGCGACAGAGGAGGCGGGACTGGTCTGGGTCGCCACGGTGCGCGCTGCGTCCGGCGGCGGGGAGCCGGAGCCCGGGCACAGGAGGGCGGCGGGGTCTTCAGCAGGGACGGAGCCGGAGTCAGGCTGGGGCACAGGACAGTTCGCAGGGCCGGGGGCAGCGTCAGGCACAGGGCCGTTGGAACGGCCAGAGTGGGACACAGGACCGTTGACAGAGCCAGAGCCAGAGTTGGACTTAGAGTCGGGAGCAGGGTTTGGGTCAGAGCCCCAGCAGAGCCGGAGAGCCGGTTGACGGAGCCGGAGCCGGAGCCGGAGCCGGAGCCGGAGCCGGAGCCGGTGTCTTTGCGGGGCACAGATCCAGGAGCAGACCCCGGAGCCGATCCGGCAGCGGAGCCGGCAGCGGAGTCCGGAACGGACCCGGATCCTGATCCGGAGCCGGGAGCCGAGCTGGGGACGGAGCCGGAGTCGGAGCCGTGGTCCTGACCACGTCCGAATGCTGTCTCCACCCGACGCAGGAAGTCTGACAGCTCGTCAGGCCGCTGTCGCAGAAACGGAACAGATGTCAGATCAGGTCAGGTCAAATACAATCTGGTTGAACTCTATACTACACGACATGAATGTAACACGCTCCATCTCGCAGACATTCTCCAGCGCGCTGAAACACTGCACCCGGCACCGATTCACGTTACAGCTCAGCACAGTTGTTACGGCACCGATTCACGTTACAGCTCAGCACAGTTGTTACGGCTCCGATTCACGTTACAGCTCAGCACAGTTGTTACGTCACCGATTCACGTTACAGCTCAGCACAGTTGTTACGGCACCGATTCACGTTACAGCTCAGCACAGTTGTTACGGCAACCGATTCACGTACAGCTCAGCACAGTTGTTACGGACCGATTCACGTTACAGCTCAGCACAGTTGTTACGTCACCGATTCACGTTACAGCTCAGCACAGTTGTTACGGCACCGATTCACGTTACAGCTCAGCACAGTGTTACGCACCGATTCACGTTACAGCTCAGCACAGTTGTTACGGCACCGATTCACGTTACAAGCTCAGCACAGTTGTTACGGCACCGATTCACGTTACAGCCTCAGCACAGTTGTTACGGCACCGATTCACGTTACAGCTCAGCACAGTTGTTACGGCACGATTCACGTTACAGCTCAGCACAGTTGTTACGTCACCGATTCACGTTACAGCTCAGCACAGTTGTTACGGCACCGATTCACGTTACAGCTCAGCACAGTTGTTACGGCACCGATTCACGTTACAGCTCAGCACAGTTGTTACGGGCACCGATTCACGTTACAGCTCAGCACAGTTGTTACGGCACCGATTCACGTTACAGCTCAGCACAGTTGTTACGGCACCGATTCACGTTACAGCTCAGCACAGTTGTTACGGCACCGATTCACGTTACAGCTCAGCACAGTTGTTACGGCACCGATTCACGTTACAGCTCAGCACAGTTGTTACGGCAACCGATTCACGTTACAGCTCAGCCCAGTTGTTACGGCACCGATTCACGTTACAGCTCAGCACAGTTGTTACGTTACGTCAGATAGAGAAATGGCCACTCGGAGCCATCACCTTTGCACAGGCGGGGCGAACCAACCATCATCTAAAGGACTGCGGCGCATATCCCACTCACAATAACCCCTTCAATGACAACGTAACAATGACGCTATTCACGTCACAGAACAGATCACGACCGGAACACCTCCTTGCTGTTGCGGCAGCTTTTGCGGTACCGTGAATCGCATGGAGAGGGCCGGTGAGCATGTAAGTATGTCATCAGTCTACACAGGGAGCCCTCCAACTGTCTGAAGAGTTGTGGCTCTCCACCCTGACCACACCCTCGGCTCCATCTGCGCGCTTCGTACCGACGTCACCCTCACCGCTCACGCACGCACCATCCCACCCGTCAGCCACAGGGGGCGGATCACAGCCACAGGGGCGCCCCAGCCACAGGGGCAGATCACAGCCACAGGGGCGCCCCAGCCACAGGGGCGGATCCAGAAAATCTTCAAGGGGGAGGGGGTCATCAATTGCAGTGGTGCCCCTACCTATACCAAAATCTGAGAACTCAACGAATTTGGTCCACTTTATTTTGAGGGTGCCCCTATTTAAGCATTTGTTTAGTTTAATTGACAAACGTTGACTATAGGTATTTGCCATATCAGTCATAACCTTTATATCATTTAACCCTATTAGTGGCAGGCTCCTGGCTACCCCTATTAGAGGCAGGGGGCGGATTCCCCCCCCCCCCCCTCCCCCCTCCCCCCCGGAGATCTCGAGATCTACCCGTCCGATTTTCACAAATCAAACGGCGGTTTGATTCCCCTCAACACAATCTACATTCCTAAAAAAATAAAAAAATCCGATTTTTTTGTTAGGGGGCAACAGGGGGGGGGGCAGAAACTACAATATAAGAGGTATTTGTGATCCTCACAGCTGTCATGTTTATCAACCGATTTCAACGCAACTAATGGGGATCGATAGATTTAATTGGGAATTGCTATATGATGGTGACATTTTAAATTCAAAATCATAGGCGTTTTGAGGTCACTAAATTTGGGTACAATAAATGCCTTATACAACAGTATTTTTTCTTCTTTTTTCGATAAATGAAAATGGGGGCGCTATTGTGACATCGGTCACTACAGTTATAAAGCATATTTGAATCCAATAGGCGGTGCCAGGTTAGCGAAAAGGGAGGCAAAATCTATTTTAAAAAAATAACTTCCTGTAAACCTCCACTTTTCAAGTCCCTGAAACCGCCTCTGCTGTGCAATATGTATTATAGTTCACCAAAATCAACTAATTTGCACTTTTTTCAATCACCGTAACCCATGAAACTCCTTTATACTTCAGGCAGGTAGAAGAAGCCGTGAAGATCACATCTCCGTATTATCGCCAATGTCAGAAGAAGAAAAATCCTCCAAATACTGGGCCCTGAAACCGCCTCTGTTAAGGTTAGGAACTCAAAATTTTGACTCCATATGCGAAATTCAATTCTAGGAAAAGTGTCAAAATTAAATGGGTCTGCTCCTAGCCGTTCGGGAGATATCTGCGAAAAACCTGAGGGGTGGGCAGAATCTGCCTGCCTCCCCTCCCTCCCCCTCCCCCTCCCCTCCCCCTCCCCCTCCCCCTCCCCCTCCCCCTCCCCTCCCCCTCCCCCTTTCCCTCCCCCTCTCCCTCTCTCCCCCTCCCCTCCCCCTCCCCTTTCCTCCCCCTCCCCTCCCCTCCCCCTCCCCCCTCCCCCTCCCCTCCCCCTCCCCCTCCCCCTCCCCCTCCCCTCCCCTCCCCTCCCCTCCCTCCCCTCCCCTCCCCTCCCCCCCTCCCTCCCCTCCCTCCCCTCCCTCCCCTCCCCTCCCCTCCCTCCCCTCCCCTCCCCTCCCCTCCCCTCCCCTCCCCTCCCCTCCCCTCCCCTCCCCTCCCTAATATAATTTGCTAAAATATATAATTTGCACAGTCAAGGGCGGCCCCAGGACGGCTGATGCAGAATTGACCAAGAGGGTAGTCGAGGTTCGTGACCAGGGGAGGAGTGGTAGCCGGTTTTTACAAGCAGTAAATCTTATGCATGCGATAACAGTGTATCATATTGCTTTGTGTCTCGTGCGGACTTCAAAAATGTTCTTGAACTACAAAATAGCAGAATTTTGCGAAGAGGAGGGGCTTGAAGAAATTTGTCACAAAGGCTGCCCTTAAACTTAACTACAAATGGTATTGTACGAAAAAATGGACACCCATACAACTATTATTGCGCCGCGAAGCGGCGGAAAAATTTGAGGCTTTGAGCGGGCTGGAGAACTAATTTTTGCTACTGGAACCAAGATGCAGGGTCAAAACGAGGAAATATGTTTGGAGCAAAAGGTGGGGTCAAAAGACATGTTGCCCCCCCCCCTTAAGGCAAAGCCCCCCCCCCCCCCCCCATGTCCTCCCCCTGCGGCCGCCAGTGTGTACAGTCTATATTAGTCCCTTTTGTACTGGAAAAGAACACCGATTGATTTGCGCCGCGTAGCGGTCCGGAATTTTTTTGCTTATTTTTGTTTTGGTCTGATTACCAGGGACGGATCCAGGGGACCATCCCCCGCCCACAAGAACATGAAACTATGATTTGCCCCCCCCCCCCCAAACGGTCGGACGCTACAGTTGTAAAAATTGTCTTTGCAGCAGTCAAAATCAACGATCAATATTTGAAAAACCTGAAAATTCGCGCCGTCTTCCAGATCCACAGGGACCATTTATGCGCGGAAAAGTCGTTCTGCCTCTTGCTGCTTTTAAACCGTTTGCACTACTACCAGTTGTTTGTTACAGTTCGGTTCTGCAATGAATCATTCAGATTCCAAAATGAATCATGATTGAATCGTTCCGAGAAAAAAAAATTGAATCAATAAACAGTCTGCAACGGACTGTTTTACAATAAGAACAATATGAAGGAACCCTTCATTTAAAACACGACCAAAAAGTGGCAGCGTTTTTCCCTTTGCCCCCGGGCCACCTCTCCCGAACGGCCACCAGTTGTTTTGACACGCGTGTATAAGTGCGTAAGTGCGATACTGCAGTGCACTATTTTTAACCACCGATAGAGATATTGTATCGGAAGAAAAGCCTTCACAGCCATAAGCCGCTGTAGCTCAGTGGTAAGACGCCTTTCTTTGATGCGGTGGGGGCTGGTTAGAATCCCGGCGACGGCGATTTGCTTTTTAGTCGCGAGCGAATCTTAGGCCGACCCGATGGGACTTAAAGGGATATTGCCACCTCTGGAGGATTTCTAAAAAGCAACTTAAATGAATGGCGGGGATCAACAATCATGTATGCTCAAGCTCAAACTTGCTCCTGCAGCACCTAAAGCAGTGTATCGGCAAAGCATTTTGTATTTATTTCAGACTCCAAAACGTTGGTCCCAGCTGTGCTCAGTACTAGTTTTATGATGGCCGCTCTCATCCAGTTTGGCTATGGAATTGGCGCCCGCCCAAAGCCGAAGCGTCCGAATTCGCCGAGACTTGACCTTGAAAAGTCTGTCTGTGTTATAAGGTATAGGTCACAAATCTCCTACGGTCCAAAAGTCGAGCCATAGCCATAGATTGCTGTTTTATTATGAAAGAGGCTAAGGTTGTTGAAAATATAATTAACTGCATACGCTTTTTAATTTTAAACTGCACTGGCGGAATAGTGATGTTGAGTTTGCAACATTCAAAATAAAATAATAGTCCGCAAAGAAGTGATTCTAAATAGTGATGAGGCGACTCCAATTTTAGGAATGTGTGCCAAGCATGAGAAGTGCAAATGTATTTTTTGATCTAATAGGGAGAGTTTCGGGACCCAAATTTTGCAGGTGAAATCGGACACGCTTAATCGACCGACACACACCAAAAACTCCATATTGGCCCGCGAGGTGCCAATATCCCTTTAATGGCGTAGGCCTGTTTACTACTCGATCGGACTTAAAGGGAGATAATCACCTTTTGATTTTGTTAGCAACACTTTCTTTGGCTACCGTTATGGTATTAAAATGATGGCATCTAAATTTAAGAATTAAATACAATTATTCCCTAATTCAAAGTTGGAAGTTTGGGAAAATTTATGATCGGTATTTTCCCTACACTATTGGAAAGCGCAACATATGGCGCTTTTGTGTCAATCTGTTCAACGTTGTTGAATGGGCACTTATAAACAAATCGCCGACACTAAATAGGTTGCCATGGGGGGCCAACCTAAACTGCCGATTTCAATGCACTTTTTTTAAAATGATTGTTGATTGTTCATAAAAGTTTGGCACATATTCGCAAAAGATAGAATGCAGGAAACATATTGCATACCTTCATGATAAATAACAATGCGTAGGGAGGCTAATTTACTGAATTCGTTACCGAGTGCTTGCTGATTATAAGCGTGAAGCGCTTATCAACTATGAATTGAAATATCTCGCGGTAGGAATTGTTATATGCAAAATGTGATGAATTTACAATATATTTTGGTCTCGTCTATCGATTTCAGGTGCTAACTCCATTTTTGTGGGAAAAGGTCATTATCTCCCTTTAATGGCGTAGACCTGTTTACTACTTGATCGGATTTACACTCAAGGTAACTTAATAACCAAGGCCCTATAACCAGGTAAGGACACGAGCCATTCGACCTTGAACTCGACAGACCGCCGGATGACGTCATTGGCGGCAGCCGGCTCCTTCGCCGGCGCCGCGCTCACGCGGAAAACGGTAGTCAGCCGCCAGCTACAGGCTACAGCTCGCAACAAGCACCAATCGACCCAGCGCATACGGTATCAACAGCTGTTCTGAAGCTGACCTCAGGTCATCGCCGTGACCTTGTAAATGCAAAAATATTTTGTTTTGGGATTTATAAGGTCACAGTGATGACCTAAGGTCACCAGTTTCAGAACGGCTGATACAATTGTATGCGCTGAATCGATTGGTGCTTGTTGCGAGCAAATCGGTTCAGCCGTTGCTGATATTCTATCGTGTTGCAATGCCAAATATGTTTTGTTTTTGCATTTACAAGGTCACGCTGATGACCTGAAGTCACCAGTTTCAGAACTGCTCATGGAATTGTATGCGCTCAATTGATTGGTGCTTGTTGCGAGCAAATCGGTCCAGTCGTTGCTGATATTCAATTTTGCTGCACAAACTGCGGTGTAGTAGTTTTGTCCGCAAACGGCATCGTTTTTAGCAATCAAAGAGAAACAATATGACGGAGCAGTGCTGAAAGATGCGGATTATCTCGTTAGTCGCTGGCATTGGGATCTTGCATGAGCAGTTTTCCAATATTTGTGCTTTGTTTTTGCAAGTTTTGGGTTCTTTGGTATTGGAATTTACATCTATTTTTTCTTCAAATGACCTAAAATGATATGCCTCTTCACTTTTGATCACCCTGGCCTAATTTATCTTGGGACACATATTAGTGACATACTTGTGACACATATTGACAGTTAGGTCTATGATCATTCATGTTCTTATTCCAGCCTAGGATGATCAGTGTGCTGTGAGTGTGAGATGGTCAAATAATATATAAATTTAATATAATAAATTTGTGTAGTTGTCTATCGTGGCGCCGGCCGACAGTGTGTATTGGCGGCAGGATCAGAGGCGCGACTGCTACACTGACCAAAGAAGTGACCCGACAAAGGCACGCAACACCAATTCCCGCGCCGATCATCCGATGTCCTGGGCCGCTGATTGGCCCAGAGACAGGAAAAACCCGCTCCTGTGCGGACCCTGATTACAGAGCGGGAGAGCGCGAGGGAGCATCTGCGGGATTCATACACGACGGTATATACCGAACAGAAAAAGCGCGCGAACTGAAAACATGGCACATGACCGATAGCCAGGGGCGAGGACAGCGCCCTTTTCGCAAATTATCATAAACGCCGGCATTATCACAAAACAGCGTAAACGGCCCCCGCTCCACACTAACAATCGCCGTTAGAGCTGCCAGATACTGCCACATAAATAGGCAGCGCATGTGGCAGAGACACAGACACCGGCACGCAGCCTGGCACTAAAATGCCGATCTGAGTCGGCGTCGCATCGACAAATACATGACGTTCGTGCAGATCATTCCACTCGGAAATGTCGGAAAAGGACCACACGACACCTTCACGAATAAACGGGGCGACTGCATTACACGCACCGGAGTACCCGTCCATCACTGCCGACACAACTTCGAGTGGCAACTTTAGACAAGGCCGTGCAAAGTTTACAAAACCCGCCAGCCGCTGCCGAGAGACTAATGACCAGCTCGAGTTGCACTGCAACATCGCGTCGCGCAAGGGCTTCACCGTCTCACGTTTAACGCTCAATGAACAGCTCGCCAAGTTTAAGTCCACACCGAGATAACGTAATTCCGATGACGGAACAGTAACAGACTTATCAAAATTAATACAGAGGCCCGACTCAGCGAAAAATTCTACGATAAAAATTCTACGAAAAATGAGAAAAAAATGAAAAATTCTACGACAGGTCTTCAGGGCGGCGAGCGACAAACAGAAAATCACCAAAATAAGCAATACCCCTTACACCTGAAAACCTGCCCTCTACAATCTTCACTGTCGCACAGGCAAAGTGTTCATTTCTGACGGAGCTACTGCCAAGCCCATCGGAAGCCTGGTAAATACATATGTCTGTCTATCGTACAAAACACCAAACTTTCTACTCGTACTCGGAGCCAAGGGAATATGATAAAAGCCGTCTCGTAAGTCTAATTTTATACCGTACCCAAATGCATCTGCTGAATAACGTAACACACGCTCGAGTTACGGCAAAACACAAGACCGCCACGGCATCCAGGGCGTCAGCAAAGACAGGTCATAAATTAGACGCGCGACCGACGGCGACTTTGCGACACATATTAGTGACATACTTGTGACACATATTGACACAGTTAGGTCTATGATCATTCATGTTCTTGTTCCAGCCTAGGATGATCAGTGTGCTGTGAGTGTGAGATGGTCAAATAATATTTGTTTTATTTTTCAGTGTCATTTGCATAACCATAATTGTGCTAAAAATCTGCACACCTTTCGCCAATGTAAAAGTGCATTCTGATGCTTGTGCGTTAACCAGGACCAAGGCCAAATTGGGATGTCTTGCTTTGCTCATTTTACCATGTACATACTTAATAAAGTGCCATATTGTCATGTGTGTGCACATGGTTGTTTACTGTTTAGGCTACCTGGTTGTCAATAAATAGTGTTGATCTTTAGTTTATGTGTTAAGTAATATGTTAAATCTGTTTTGTTTTCACTTATTGTTTATTTCATACTGTTTTGTATGTCTAATATTTATTATTTAAAGCTGGGGGGATACTATGGGGGCTGAAGCCCCCCCCCCCCCCCTAGGATCCTACGCCCCTGACACTGCTAACAAGCAGCAGGATTGGCCGTCATATCCGCTTTGGAGCGTGCGCCGGAGCTGCGGAACCTCAGAAGACAGAACCGGAGCTGCGGCACCAGGTCAAGGTTTGTGATCAGTTATGGGCGCTCCCAATCGGGAATTGATTCCATGTACGATATGTTTGCAATATCTGTAGTCGATCTTAAGCCGGTTGTCATGGTTACGCCCCCCGGGGTCGGCGGAGTGAGCCGTTAATTAGCCTTCATTGGTCGCGTGCGGCACGCGATGGCTGGATATGACCACATTGACAACCGCACGGGGTGAGGTGGGGTAGCCGCCAGCCAACGCGCACAACACACAGGGAGCCAGGGGCTCCGCCACAGGAGGGGACGGGGGGACGGGGGGACGGGGGACGTGTCCCCCACCCCCCACCCCCATTTTTTTAGTTTTAACATTACGCCTATGGACATTGCATGGAAAGAATCGACTTCAGAATGCCTTTATCCCCCCCCCCCCCCCCCCCCCGCTTTCGGAACGTGGCGGAGCTCTTGCAGCTGGAGCTCCCCACAAGATTATAGGTACTGGACACTGGTATCGATTGGATATATAGGTAAATTCAGAGTTGCTAGGTCTAGGATATGAATATAAAATCTGCGTTCATTTTATGTTTAATGTATTGAACTTCTTCGAAATTTTAGTTTTACTAAGCTGATGTGCGATACACAAACAATGGCACATGAAATCCGGGTGTGCATGGGCGAATCCAAGAAGGCCACCAGGGCCAGGCCCCCAAAAACGACTGATAGCTGTCTGAAATGGACATATTTCCTGATTTTATATATATATATATAAATCAAAGGCAATTTTACTAAGGCTAGGTTATAGACTAGGTTAGGCCCATGGTATTCTACATCAGTTCTCAATGCACACAAAATAAAAATTCGACGAATTTTTCAAACTGTCCAAATATGTGCGATTTGGCCCGCAAACCAGCCTTTTTGGCCGCTCTGAATCCGCCAGTGGCCAAGCCTACAGCACAGGAGTCGGCTCCCTGCCATGGCATCATGCTGACGTCACTAGCAGTCAGCACACCCGGCGGTCGGCTCAGGTCTGGTCAGCGGTCAGCGGTCAGCGGTCAGCACGCGATACGCGATACACGTACACATCAGAAAACCCCAGTAGGAGCAGGCAGGCTCAGAAGCCGAAGGAAAAGGCGAATCGTAATTCGTACGCTTTCACCCAGAGACGGCGAGAGAGCATATTTTGTGTGGGGAGTCTGGCGTCTTCAGTTTTCGTACGGTTGTATCTGTCAAGTGCGTACAAAAGAAGGTGGTGTAACGCTGCTCTTTATAACCAAAAAATTAATTGACTCGAATGCAACCTGCATTGCAGTGAAGCCCATCGTGCTGCCATTGCTGGGTGCGTGCTACATATCACAGAACCAGTGGGCGACTGTGCCGTTTCCAAAGGCGAATGTCAAATGTGCGATATGTAGGCGTGCTGCATATCGAACGTTCAGTGGGCGACCACCCCTCGTCCGAGGCTATCAACACCTACACGGGACACCCTTCCGCGACTGGCATCATGAGAGAACACGGGAACACCGTGTCCGAGGAACGGTCCGTTTTGCACCCCGCCCCCGGACACACGTCGAACACGGCCGCGATAACGTCACCCCCGTCACCCACGTCACCCACGTCCTCCCACGCGGCGTCCAGAGGGGAAGGCGGAGGGTGGCTTTCCTCGCCGCCGGAGCCACCAGCGATTCCGTGTCTGGGCGTGCCACCACGTGCCTGGACGTGATAAAATGTCGGCGGCGCCCACTCGAAACCGTCTAGTCTAACGCTGGCAAGCAATGGATACACGGGAAACTGGTGGTTTGGGCTTATGGACTGGGTTTTCTCCCGATCGTGGCATGTGTGGGCCTGGGTTAGGTGACCGGCGTATCCTTGCCTGACTTAGCGCCTATATAGGGCCACTCGAACTCGGGCGGGCGTCGGACTGGAATCGAATCGAGACACTCCTACCCACACCTACTTGGCCAGGATATTTGCATACGCGCCACACATTTATGAATTCCACTAACTCCACGGGAATGCCCTGGGAACATGGACTCTCAATTCCTGGGTTCCTAGGTCCCTGGGTCCCTGGGTCTCCGTGCCCATGTGTCCCAGGGTCACGGGCCTACAGCCGGCATTGGAAGTCTACATGTGGTGAGCTTGGATTTGGAGTCAGCCGACCGGACAGCGCGGGATATTTGGAGCCAGCCGGCCGGACAGCGCGGGAGATTTGGAGTCAGCCGCTGGTACCGGCCGGACAGCGCGGGCCGGGAAAGTGGAACGGGCGGCTCAGGCAGTGGGCGTTGGGTGTGGACTGTGGACTGTGGACTGTGGAGGGCGGAGACAGACCGCGGCACACTGGCGGAATCCCTGATCAAACCGCAGCCACCAGTCCCGACAGAAACTGGTGACGTCCGACCGACGGCGGGGAAGGCGATACCACCGACGAATGAATGGGTTTATGGCGTAAAACACCCAGTTTTAGTTTTAGTGGTGCGAACTACTTCCAAGGCAGGTTATACGAGCAGTAACGATGTCCTGGTTTGGACTCGTGATAAACCATGGGACTGACAGTCTTTGGAAAAGGGAATAACTCAAGAATGTTGCCGTTTAAAATAATCCATAAAATAACTCGGTCAAATGTGTTTACCGAAGCATGTACAGAAGTACCTAACGCGCATGCAAATGCACAGCGATTAATGCTTATTTCGCTCAAATTGTGGCGAAACGCTGTTGATTTGGTCTTCACTGTAGTCTAGACGAACCCACGCACTTCAGCAGCTCTGCAACACTGCAACACTGCAGAGTCTGCGTCATATTCTGCCGAGCTCACTGCAGAGTCTGCGTCATATTCTGCCGAGCTCACTGCAGAGTCTGCGTCATATTCTGCCGAGCTCACTGCAGAGTCTACGTCATATTCTGCCGAGCTCACTGCAGAGTCTGCGTCATATTCTGCCGAGCTCACTGCAGAGTCTGCGTCATATTCTGCCGAGCTCACTGCAGAGTCTGCGTCATATTCTGCCGAGCTCACTGCAGAGTCTGCGTCATATTCTGCCGAGCTCACTGCAGAGTCTGCGTCATATTCTGCCGAGCTCACTGCAGAGTCTGCGTCATATTCTGCCGAGCTCACTGCAGAGTCTGCGTCACATTCTGCCGAGCTCACTGCAGAGTCTGCGTCATATTCTGCCGAGCTCACTGCAGAGTCTGCGTCATATTCTGCCGAGCTCACTGCAGTCTGCGTCATATTCTGCCGAGCTCACTGCAGAGTCTGCGTCATATTCTGCCGAGCTCACTGCAGAGTCTGCGTCATATTCTGCCGAGCTCACTGCAAAGTCTGCGTCATATTCTGCCGAGCTCACTGCAGAGTCTGCGTCATATTCTGCCGAGCTCACTGCAGAGTCTGCGTCATATTCTGCCGAGCTCACTGCAGAGTCTGCGTCATATTCTGCCGAGCTCACTGCAGAGTCTGCGTCATATTCTGCCGAGCTGTGTTTGCAGCTCTATTTCACGACTGCCGAGCTGTGTTTGCAGCTCTATTTCACGTCTGCCGAGCTGTGTTTGCAGCCCTATTTCACGGCTGCCGAGCTGTGTTTGCAGCTCTATTTCACGGCTGCCGAGCTGAGTTTGCAGCTCTATTTCACGGCTGGCGAGCTGTGTTTGCAGCTCTATTTCACGGCTGCCGAGCTGTGTTTGCAGCTCTATTTCACGGCTGCCGAGCTGTGTTTGCAGCTCTATTTCACGACTGCCGAGCTGTGTTTGCAGCTCTATTTCACGACTGCCGAGCTGTGTTTGCAGCTCTATTTCACGGCTGCCGAGCTGTGTTTGCAGCTCTATTTCACGGCTGCCGAGCTGTGTTTGCAGCTCTATTTCACGGCTGCCGAGCTGTGTTTGCAGCTCTATTTCACGGCTGCCGAGCTGTGTTTGCAGCTCTATTTCACGGCTGCCGAGCTGTGTTTGCAGCTCTATTTCACGGCTGCCGAGCTGTGTTTGCAGCTCTATTTCACGGCTGCGGGAGCTGTGTTTGCAGCTCTATTTCACGGCTGCCGAGCTGTGTTTGCAGCTCTATTTCACGGCTGCCGAGCTGTGTTTGCAGCTCTATTTCACGGCTGCCGAGCTGTGTTTGCAGCTCTATTTCACGGCTGCCGAGCTGTGTTTGCAGCTCTATTTCACGGCTGCCGAGCTGTGTTTGCAGCTCTATTTCACGGCTGCGGGAGCTGTGTTTGCAGCTCTATTTCACGGCTGCCGAGCTGTGTTTGCAGCTCTATTTCACGGCTGCCGAGCTGTGTTTGCAGCTCTATTTCACGGCTGCCGAGCTGTGTTTGCAGCTCTATTTCACGGCTGCGGGAGCTGTGTTTGCAGCTCTATTTCACGGCTGCCGAGCTGTGTTTGCAGCTCTATTTCACGGCTGCCGAGCTGTGTTTGCAGCTCTATTTCACGGCTGCCGAGCTGTGTTTGCAGCTCTATTTCACGGCTGCCGAGCTGTGTTTGCAGCTCTATTTCACGGCTGCCGAGCTGTGTTTGCAGCTCTATTTCACGGCTGCCGAGCTGTGTTTGCAGCTCTATTTCACGGCTGCCGAGCTGTGTTTGCAGCCCTATTTCACGGCTGCCGAGCTGTGTTTGCAGCTCTATTTCACGACTGCCGAGCTGTGTTTGCAGCTCTATTTCACGGCTGCCGAGCTGTGTTTGCAGCCCTATTTCACGGCTGCGGGAGCTGTGTTTGCAGCTCTATTTCACGGCTGCGGGAGCTGTGTTTGCAGCTCTATTTCACGGCTGCGGGAGCTGTGTTTGCAGCTCTATTTCACGGCTGCCGAGCTGCTCCTGGCCGCACGTGCGGCCACCACGCGGCACGTGCCACCGACTGGCACGTCCGCGGCACGTCCCCCCCCCCCCGCCGTGAGGGCCGCCAGATCCGTCAGCACGGCACAGCAAACCAGGGCCAACAGGCGACAGACAGACCGATGGCCGGCCCGGGGGGGGGACTGTCCGGGGGGACGGTTCGGGGTGGGGGGGTGGGGGGGGGGGGGGTGATGGAGGAGAGAACGAGCGACGTACATAAGGATGCCGTTCTACGGCACATGAATGGTTAAGTTCATCATAATTTAGAAACGGGCAAACTGAATCGGCAATATTCTGACAGCCGCGGACAGACAAAATATTGCCGAATGCAGTGAATCACAAACCAGTGTTTCGCCGTGCGCGTTTCATTGACAATGCGAACTATCTTACCTACCAGGCGGACACGTCTGCACTTCAGGTAGGCGCCTGCAGCTGCAGTGGCACACCAGACCAGGATGTCACCGCTCCCTCGTCCACGCTCTGCGCCACCACTGTTCAGACCACCACCCGGCGCTCGACTGCGCAGCCTCTGTCCTGCTCTGACCTCCAGTGCGACACTTTCTGTGCCGGTCACACGTCCCTGTCCGATACACTGCCGTCCAGGCCAGCACGCCACCCACCTCCCGCCGCCCGCCGCAGCACAGTAATGAAGCCGGCACCGGCACCGGCGCCGCCCCTGGCCTGCTGGTCCGACTCAGAGGCGGCGCCAGGCGAGCGCGTAGGGGGCGCTGCGCTCCGCCGCGTGCGGGCCCCGCGCCGTCGCACCGCCGCCGCTCGCGTCGCCGATTATCTAATCTGCGACGGCACACACAGCCGACGAGCCTAATTAGATTGTGCTGGGGCTGAGGCCGACGCTTCTTCCGTCACTCGCACATGCCATGTGGGCCGCCGATAAGGCATGGCGCGCACGACCTCGCCACAAACGCCGCACCGCGCCACGCGGCGCAGCCCGCCGAGGCGAAAGGGGTGCGGTGCGGTGCCGCCGGCGGGAAGACAGACATGACGCGTGATGGGTCCGGCAGACGCGCGCTTTCTGGCGCGAAGCCCGACCATCCGTCCGTCAAACGTCGCCCATGAACCGGAAATGATACCAATCGAACAGCGAAAATTCCACACGACCACTCACAGACGTGATGACAAGGATCGATCCGAGCCTCA
>JAXIVJ010001682.1:0-129982 GCA_036785665.1 Chirona hameri
GAATACGATGACGATGGCTTCGTTATGATGATGGCCACCGATGTAATGCCGCAAAGCGGCGTGAAAATATAAATTTTGGGTCGTCGAAAACGAATTTTTATTATTGTAAGCAGACCGTGAGTGGAGCCAAAGCTCAGGTAACTCCTTTTCCTGGTTACACATCTCGGTATGATGAAAAATTATTGAAATGAAGGTTGTTTTTCATATAAATTAGCCTCGGATAGTAGATCACGATAACCGGTGGCAGTCAGCGCTCAATAGTACAAATGCTAATAACCAGCAAAGCGCCGTAGTCGGCGATGAACGAGCGAGCACGAAGGAAATGTATAGGTAATTTCAACTCGATCGGGCAAGTATTTACTGAGATACAAAAAAAGGTGAGCACGTGCGCACGTGCGCACGTGCGGAGGCACCCATCGACTTGTGGGAAAAGTGGGGGCTGAGAGGTCCCTTAACCACACACCAAATTTGAACACAATCGGCTCAGCCGTTCCTGAGATAAAGAATAGGGGTGTGCACGTGCGCACGTGCAGACACCCCGCCCCTGACGTGTGGAAAGGCGGCGGCTGAGAGGTCCCTAACCACGCGCCAAATTCGAACACAATCGGCCTGAGCAGTTCCTGAGATATAGAATAGGGGTGTGCACGAGCGCACGTGCAGAGGCACCCCCTTCCCTGACTTGTGGGAAAGTGGCGGCTGAGAGGTCCCTAACCACACATCAAATTTGCACACAATCGGCTCAGCCGTTGCAGGAGTTTTTTTCTCTCTCTCGAGAAAACACTTTTCAACACCCCTCACGCGGTACGCACCACACGCAGTGGTAGTCACTTACATGAGTCAGCACCGATCTCAAACAAGGTAGATTGGATGGGGCTGCTCAGCAAAGAAGTCTGCTTGTCAATCGGACGTGTGGTTGCAGAGATATGAGCTTCTCAAAAGCGTCGCCACGTGTCGGGTCGGGGCCGGACCGGGCCGGGCCGCTCATAATCAGGTTTTTCCCATATACCAGTAAGGCGCCGTAGTTGGCGATGAACGAGCGAGCGCGAAATAAATGTATGGTGAATTTCAACCCCATCGGGCAAGTGGTTCCTGAGATACAAAAAAGTGTGCACGTGCGCACGTGCAGAGGCACCCCACCCATGACTTGTGGGTAGGCGGCGGCGGAGGGGTCCCTAACCACACACCAAATTTGAACACAATCGGCTCAGCCGTTCCTGAGATATATAATAGGGGTTTGCACGTGCGCACGTGCAGAGTCACCCCATCCCTGACTTGTGGGGAACTGGCGGTTGAGAGGTCCCTAACCACCCACCAAATTTGAACACAATCGGCTCAGCCATTCCCGAGATATAGAATAGGGGTGAGCACGTGCGCACGTGCAGAGGCACCCCACCCCTGAGTTGTGGACAACTGGCGGCTGAGGGGTCCCTAACCACACACCAAATTTGCACACAATCGGCTCAGCCTTTGCAGAGTTTTTGCGAGAGAACACTTTTCAACACCCCTCACGCGGCACGCGCCACGCGCAGTGGTAGTCACCCACATGAGTAGGCACCGGTCTCAAACAGGGTAGGTTGGATGGGGCTGCTCAGCAAAAGAAGTCAGCTTGTCAATCGGACGTGTGGTTGCAGAGATATGAGCTTCTCAAAAGCGTCGCCACGGGCGGCCCGGCCCGCGCGCCCGGAATATGAGCGGCCCGGCCGGGCCGGGCCGGGCCGCTCATATTTAGATTTTCCCCATATACCACGGAAAGACGAGCGAGCGCTTCGCGCTCGCTCGTAACCATAGAAGGACCAGCGAGCGTTTCGCACTCGGTCGTTATAACTGTATACTTATGTACCGAACAGTAACAAACAACTGGTAACAGTGCAAATGGTTTGAAAGCAGCGAGGGGCAGAACGACTTTTCCACGCATAAACGGTCCCTGTGGATCTTGAGGAGCCTGAGGGGAGATGACTTGGGGAGATAGTCCTGACCTGGTCCCCCACTATTAGCTCTTCGGTCCAGCAACTTGGGTACCGCTGGAGCAGCTTCCGGTGCCGATGTCTACGTCTTTGTGTTCGCGTCACCTTTTTCGGAACTCGGAAGACTAGCTAAACATGTAGCCCGCTTGAAAGTTTAAAATTTTATGAAGGGAGAGGTCCCTGGTGGAATTCATTTTCCCATTTTCCAAATTTGTATAAGCAATTGCGAAAGTTGTGTCATGCCGCGAAGTGGCGCGAAATTTTCACTTTTTTGACTGGATAGCTGGATTTTGACTGCTGCAAAGACAATTTTTACGATAAATTGTTAACTTCCCCACGCAACAAGTGTGTGGGTGTGCGTGCGTGCGTGCGTGCGTGCGTGCGTGCGTGCGTGGCGGTGCGTGCGTGCGTGCGTGCGTGCGTGCGTGCGTGCGTGCGTGCGTGCGTGCGTGCGTGCGTGCGTGCGTGCGTGCGTGCGTGCGTGCGTGCGTGCGTGCGTGCGTGCGTGCGTGCGTGCGTGCGTGCGTGCGTGCGTGCGTGCGTGCGTGCGTGCGTGCGTGCGTGCGTGCGTGCGTGCGTGCGTGCGTGCGTGCGTGCGTGCGTGCGTGCGTGCGTGCTGTGCGTGCGTGCGTGCGTGCGTGCGTGCGTGCGTGCGTGCGTGCGTGCGTGCGTGCGTGCGTGCGTGCGTGCGTGCGTGCGTGTGTGTGTGTGTGTGTTGTGTGTGTGTGTGTGTGTGTGTGTGTGTGTGTTGTGTGTGTGTGTGTGTGTGTGTGTGTGTGTGTGTGTGTGTGTGTGTGTGTGTGTGTGTGTGTGTGTGTGTGTGTGTGTGTGTGTGTGTGTGTGTGTGTGTGTGTGTGTGTGTGTGTGTGTGTGTGTGTGTGTGTGTGTGTGTGTGTGTGTGTGTGTGTGTGTGGTGTGTGTGTGTGTGTGTGTGTGTGTGTGTGTGTGTGTGTGTGTGTGTGTGTGTGTGTGTGTGTGTGTGTGTGTGTGTGTGTGTGTGTGTGTGTGTGTGTGTGTGTGTGGTGTGTGTGTGTGTGTGTGTGTGTGTGTGTGTGTGTGTGTGTGTGTGTGTGTGTGTGTGTGTGTGTGTGTGTGTGTGTGTGTGTGTGTGTGTGTGTGTGTGTGTGTGTGTGTGTGTGTGTGTGTGTGTGTGTGTGTGTGTGTGTGTGTGTGTGTGTGTGTGTGTGTGTGTGTGTGTGTGTGTGTGTGTGTGTGTGTGTGTGTGTGTGTGTGTGTGTGTGTGTGTGTGTGTGTGTGTGTGGGGGGGGGGGGGGGGAGGTCGACCCCCCGGTTTTCAAAAGTGGGGGTCGCGACCCCCCAACCCCCAACCCCCCGGCAGCGACGCCCCTGGCAGCTGCCAAGTGCCAAATAAACTCTGAACCTCATCTCGGGCCATGAAAGACTGGTTCTGAACCTGAAGCGGCTGACCAGCTGCTTTGCCCATATTCTGTACCTTGCGTGACCTCAGCAAATATTTCCTAGTGCATTCGGTATGCTATATGTGGTATATGCGTCATCTTGGCTTTCCCAACGCCGCGGCTAATCCAAAGCGGATTACCAAATACCAGGTTCAATTGCGCGATTTCGATTGGAAACTGAATTTAGGTTCTCTTTTCCAAAGCAATCACACTTATTACGTCTTAAGTCAGTAGACGGTGCAGCTTTAGGTATATTTTAGTTGTAACATTGAGGGATTATTATATTGTTTTCTTCTGTATCATCAGATCAGAGCACTTTAGCCTGGATTAGCTTTACAGTTCCGCTAGAAGGTAAACAGTTGAAATAACTTTCAGCAACGTATTTTTAGAAAGTTCTGTAGAACATCGCCAGTAAATAAATATAAGTATCTTGTTTGCTGGGGCATGAATCGTGGACCCGCTTCATAGTTTTAATTATTTCGACTTTCTTTATTGCGTGCTAGTTCCTAATTCTGTTAGCTGCTGTATGTCATGGTTACACTGTCTTGAAAACAACAGAAGTCCATGAATATTATCCGTTTCGGGAAGAATTATTGCGCTGGGAAGTTTCTGAAAGATTCTGAAAGTTTTTAAAAACTACACAACTTTTACATGCGATTTTTGGCTAGAAATGTCCCTCATAATTTTGCAATATGTTGGTAAGAATAAAATATGTTGACAAAATTGCGGTTTGGTGGTAATATCTTCCTGAAAAGTTTCACGAAGATTCTATCAATACTTATCTTCCTTATTACCACCAAACCGAAATTTT
Source organism: Chirona hameri (assembly GCA_036785665.1). NCBI lineage: Eukaryota > Metazoa > Arthropoda > Thecostraca > Balanomorpha > Balanidae > Chirona > Chirona hameri. The sequence continues at coordinate 4,194 of JAXIVJ010001682.1, forward strand.
GTCAGCATATTTTATTCTTACCAACATATTACACAATTATGAGAGACATTTCTTCCCAAAAATCGCATGTAAAAGTTGTGTAGTTTTTCAAAACTTTCAGAATCTTTCAGAAACTTTTCAGCACAATAATCCTTCGTGAAAACGGATAATATGAATACAATTATGCACATTTAATGAAATGGTTACCTGTCTATATGTATATATTTTATTAGTCTACCAATCTTAGATGTGGACACCTGTTTTTGACCAAGATTGTGTCTAATTATGGCAGGTAATTAAAGTAGGTATTTTTTTTCTCAATGTAATAAGTACGCCAGTTCAGGTACCAAGTAGGTGCCAGGCTGCAATTAGGAGCACCATTCATAGCTGACACAATCCCGTTCAGGGTGATTTTAACACGCGCCCTGGAGGGACTCTGATAATTACACGCCCTGGAGGGAGCGGGGGGGGGGGGGGGGATTTCGCCCCCCTCCCCTCTATGATCTAAAAAACCACGCAACGTAGTGACAAGCGGAAACGGCATTAGATGGCTCGAAATAAGCTCTATCGATGGTATATCGATCTTTTTTTTAGGTCAGGTCAATATTAAGGTCACCAGAGGTCATAAAAGGTCAGATTTTTAAGTTTTAGGACTTCGCTTCGAACACCCCCAAATATCTCGGAAACTATGATAGCTAGGAACAAACGAGAAAAAACAATAGAAAGCTCTTGAAAAATGCAATTCGACTTAATTCAACTTCCTCAATTCCACTTCCTCAGATTTGAGCTCAGGTCAAATTTAAGGAGCTCAGGTTTAGGCTCCAGAGGTTATTAAATATCAAAAAGGCTATTTTTGGCAAAACTGTTTTTCGCAAATAACTGTTTGCCTAATAAAGATAAAACAATACATTTGACACCATCATGTTTGTCTCGTCAAGGCACTTTTAATCATATTCATGTTGACAAGGTTAGGACAACTGAGAAATTTGACCTCAGGTCAAGGTCAAGTGTATGATCACCCAAGTAGGTGATGTTGCATATTGTAAGACGTGTCTCGACGAGACAAACACATTGGTACCGTTTTCACTTATCTATCTTCATTATGTCGATAGTTATTGACAAAACAGTGTTGGTGGTCACGAAATTGCCCCGACTTTTGGTCACCGATATCAGACATCCGAGATAAACTGATTGTAGGTATCTATGACCTTATACAATCCTGCAAGTTTGAAACCAATCGGTCAAAAACTGTGGCTGCGGTACGACTGCAAACGTTTTGGAGGTTGGGGTCATCACGTGACCTGGTTTGGTGACCTGCCCTGAGATGACCCGAGGTCAATCATTTTACATAATGTGGGTAGTTCATTTACAAACAGGTATGCAAAAAACGGCGGCGCGCAGCTCCGCCGTTTTTGCGCTATCCTCGAAAAACCGTAGGGGTGGGCGGATTTCGCCCCGCCCCCTCCAGGGCGCGTGTTAATAACCCTATATGTCCTATCTAGTTATCCTTACTTCAACTTTAATCTTTATCTACTTTATCGATTTATTAATTTACCTCGCATCATCCGGTCCATACCATGCAATGCCATCACCCACCTCACCTGTTCACCTGTTCATCTGTTCACATGCTCACCTGTTTACCTGTTTACCTGTTTACCTGTTTACCTGTTCACCTGTTCACATGTTCACCTGTTCACCTGTCCACCTGTTCACCTGTTCATCTGTCCATCTGTTCATATGTTCACATGTTCACCTGTTCATCTGTGCATATGTTCACCTGTTCACCTGTTCACCTGTTCATCTGTCCATATGTTCATCTGTTCACCTGTTCACCTGTTCATCTGTTCATATGTCCACCTGTTCATCTGTTCACCTGTTCACCTGTTCACCTGTTCACCTGTTCACCTGTTCATATGTTCACCAGCCCCCGTTATCTCCCGATCTCTCCGCTCCGCTCGGTCACCGCCGGCCCAGTTGTGGCCCCGCGCTCACCCGCGGCTGCGCGCACCATTTATTTTGATCTGATTTGTGGCGCGCCCCGTTTATCATCAGGTGACAGCGGTCGCGACGTCCCCAGGCTCTGATGGACAGCGCTGCCAGGCTCACAGACGGCCTGGCCACGCTGCGATGAAATATGTGCGAATCGCCGACCCGGGCAGCGGAGCCAGAGCAGAGAGCGAGGAGAGAGAGGGTCTTTCAATAAATGTTTGTTGTTGTTGCGACGTGACGACGATAGATGGCGCGCGCGTCTGTGATGGGTAGAGAGTGTCGTGAAGGTTGGCTTGTGCCGACACCAGGGCAGAGCGGACAATTCGATGTGATATTGGCCCGCCTCTCTGTTTGATTCGTAGGCTGGTAAGACGGCCTAATCAACGGTCAGAGCTGGCTCACGAGTCCCGAATTCGCAGTCCCGCCAGTCCCGGCTGTTCGTTTGACAACAACCTCAATAAAGGGAAATATTGACCTTTTGATTTATTTCTCTGCATTATCTTAAGCAACATGTGTGGTATTAAATTTATTGATTCTCAATTAAAACAATGAAATAACCTTTCATATTTCGAAAATTACATTTTGGGAAATGTAAAAACAGGTACCTACATAACCCTACTTCTTTCAGCGTTTTTTTTATCTGTTTTCTCTCCACTATTGGAAGCGCAATATATCTGACGCCTTTGTTTCAATTTCTTTTGCGTTGAATAATGGCAATAACTTAGATGATTGTTGTACGTAATACCGAAACAATCAAGTGTATGCCGTATGGGCGACCAAAGTGAAGTGCAATTTTCTTTCCCCTAAATTGAAGTGATAAAATGGTGGGTGAGCTCAAGTCATGTACTAATGTCAGGAGAAGAAAAAAACTAAGTAATTTCACATTTTTTTGCGTTGTTATATTCAAATAATGCAAACGAACTGCATGCATCAGGGAAGGGGCGTTCACAAATAGTTTGTTTCTGCGAAATACCAAGGACATGGGCGACCAAAGTGAAGAGCAATTTTCGAAAACTTCTTATGAATTACAAAATGACGTTTGAGATAAAACAAAGCCACAGTAACGTTAGAAAGGGCACATTGCAGAGTTACCGGGAGATCATTGGATAATGAAATAAAGTAAATCACAGTCACAGACATATATTATAGATTTAACCACAACAAACACACATGAATGGAATGCCTAAGGTGGGACATTTGTTGTCATACGAACGCAGTTCATCTCTTGTTCAGCATTCTTCTACAACAGGAGCTCAAAATGTCCACCCTCCTCCGCGCAGCAAAACTCGGCTCGGCGTCGGGTGTGACGCACCATGTCTGCATCAGCTGGTCCTCGTCTATGTTGCGGGCGAAGTTTTCCACGATCGCCTTCAGCTGCTTCAGGGTCCGGGGTTTGCGACTGACAACTTCATCCATGGCTTGAGGCCAGCAGCTTAAGTCCAGGCAGGACAGATCCGGACTGTATGGTGGACGATGATGCTGAATCCTGCGGGAGATCAGCCGATCTCCGAACTTCGACCTCAATAACTGCATCACTGAGGGTGTGACGTGTGAAGGTGCGCCATCTTGCTGAGACCAGTGGCCTCTTCGGGTTGATTGGGCACGAACATGAACAAGAGGGCACTGGTTTCAGCAGGATGGCGCGCCTTATACGGCACACCCTCAGTGATGCAGTTCTTGAGGTCGAAGTTCGGCGATCGGCTGATCTCCGGCAGGATTCAGCATCATTGGCCACCATACAGTCCGGATATGTCCTGCCTGGACTTTAGCCTTTGGCCTCAAACCGTGGATGAGGTCGTCAATCGCAATCCCCGGACCCTGAAGCAGCTGAAGGCGATCGTGGAAAACTTCACCCGCAACATAGACGAGGACCAGCTGAGGCGGATGGTGCGTCACACCCGACGCCGAGCCGAGCTCTGCTGCGCGGAGGAGGGTGGACACTTTGAGTTCCTGTTGTAAATAAGCTCTGAACAATAGATGAACTGCGTTTGTATGACAACCAATGTCCCACTTTAAGCATTCCATTCATTTGCGCTTGTTGTGGTTAAATCTTTAATATTTGCATGTGACTGTGGTTTACTTTATTTCATTATTCAATGATCACCTGGTATTATGCAACAATATTCAAATATATATATATATATCAAGAACGACCAGGAAAAGCATTTAAGTACCATAAAATGTGCCAAGTAGGTACCGATACCGTTGTTTTCAGCGTGGAATGCTTAAAGGGAATGTTTCACCTTTGTATTGGTTTTGCTATGAGATAGCCATTATCTTTGGCCGTTATTGAAATGTCTAAATATCTAAAACCATTTTCCCCAATACTTATCCGTTTTTAAGCAATTGAATTTCGAATTTGCCAAATGGGGTCTATTGTATGGTAGTGCCGCCGCTGATTGGCTGACAGCCACTTCAAAATTGTTGGTCCTGGGAGTCCCAAGACCTGTATTTCTCTAACCTTGGCTGGATTACCCGCTGCGAGTACGATGTAAACAATGCGATAGGTTGCGGTCCGAGTTGAAGTTTTTTCGCGTTGTTTGGAGCCTCAGCTGTGGATTGATTGTTTTGTGTTTAAATAAATATTGAGCTATCGCAATGCCTCGCACTTATCATTGTGTTCTGTGCGGGAGAAGACACAGTGATAACCAAATACTGGTTTGTATTGAAGTCGCCATAATTGTGCCATATATTTGGCAGCGTAAATATTTTATCTATAGCTCTCTATAGCTCAATAATGACGTCATCATCCCAATTTTACAAACTGAATTTTTATAAGAGTTCGGCGATCGGTGGCGTTCGGTGACTTTTAGAGAGCAAAAATATCATCATCGTTTTCAGCAGCACTTACTTCATATTTTCGACTACAGCAGGTGTATATTTTACAACTTTCAGAAAGGTGAAACATTCCCGTTAAGTGTTTTCAAATTGAAATAACTTCGGTTAGAGACATTTAAACGCTTAATGTGAGTAGATTTACATATAAGTTTATCTCCTCTCCCATTTGCAAGTACTAACTACATTTGTGTGGACAAATTTCATTATTTCGCCGCACAACTAGCGATTATGTATAATAACACGTGACGTAACACACATCTGCAAAATGGTGGCCAAAAACCATAAATGTACATGGTACACATGGACATGGTACACATGGTACACAGCAAGGTACCATGGCATCTCCCTCATCAGAAGCGACCGGACCGAGACTAACTGGATACTCTCCCACCACCTCCGATAAGCGCCGACTTAACCCCCTTGTATCTTCGGAACCAATACAACGATCGCGCTGACTCAAACGGCAATCGATAGCCCAAAAGATTTCATCGACACAAAATAAATTGGATTGACCTGGAGGTCACTGGTGACGTCACAGGTCAGGTCAAGTACAAATATTTGAACGTTTCTGATAGCGCACAGTTTTGCCGTAACTATGGAATTAGAGAGGCGTGAAATATATAGGATGCCTTAAAGGGACACTCTTACCTTCCCAAAAGTTGTCAAATGTACGCCGCTTGTGGTGCAAAATATGAAGTAATTGCTGCCGAACACGATTATGACATTTGTTTCTGGCAAACAGTGCTCAATTTCATAAAAAGTTATGTTTTAATATTTGGTTTGATGACGTCATATTGAACTCTAGAGAGCTATACATAAATCATTTACGCTGCCAAAGTATGGCACAATTATTTCGAGACAATTCTGGCGCTTTGAATACAAAACAAACCAATTACCAAACCATTTGAAACCAGCAAATAACTGAAAGTCTAACTTTAAAACAAGTCGACTATCATCACCATTTGGTAAAGAGAGGTGACGTCAAACGGCTTCATACCCTTATTCAAATACACGTGGGGCTTATTCGTTACAATTGTCAAGACCCAGCTCGAATTTATTTTTGATTAGACCTATGTGGTTGTTTGAACTGCTACCCTACTTAATTTCAATGCAAATCCAACAACATGGCTATCTCAACTCAAAACTAATGTTAAGGTGGGAGTGTCCCTTTAACCCGCGCCGTGCCGGTGCTCGGCGCCACCTTCACCGTGCCGGGGGGGGGGGGGGGGGGCTTTTCGACGCCCCCTTCTAACTCGGCTCCTATGGTATGTAGACAAAAACCGAAAGCTTTGTTAGAAAGCTCGTCAAAATGCATTTTGAATCTATATCAGTTTTTCTTTTCTTCTCAGGTCACTATTGAGGTCACCAGAGGTCATCAAGGGTCAGATTTTCAAATTGTAGGACTTCGCTCCAGAAACCCCCAGATATCACAGGAACTATCATAGCCAGGAACACACGGGAAAACAATGGACAGCGCTTGCAAAAATGCAATCGCCGAGGTGTCCTCAGATTTAAGCTCAGGTCAATAATTTAGGCTCCAGAGGTCATCAAATGTCAAAAATTCCATTTTTTTTGCAAAACAATTTTCACAAATATCTTTTTACCTAATACAGATAGGGAAATTATTTTGACGCCATCGTGTTTGTCTCGTCAAGGCTCTTCGCATCGTATGCATAATTATTAGGTTAAGTCAACTTAAAAAATTGACCTCAGGTCAAGTTCAAGTGGCGACCCAATTAGGTCATGTTGCACATTGGGAGACGTGTCTCGACGAGACAAACACATTGGTGCCAGTTTCACTTATCTATCTGGATTGTGTCGAGCGTTATTGGCAAAAATGTGTTGGTGACCTCGGATGACCTCATCTGACCCTGTAGGGGTCACTGAGCAAATTTGCACCTGTAACTTCAATAATGGCCTATGATAACATGATCCAGAAGGAATTGGGCTGATATCATTTGTATCCTCAGAATAGAAAGCATTTGATTATTTCCCCATTAACTTATAATGGGGAGGTCACGAAATTAACCCGACCTTAGGTCACCGCTATACAAAAAAACGAGACAAACGAATTGTAGGTACTGTTGCCCTTATGAATTCCTGTAAGTACGAAATCGATCGGCCAAAAACTGTGGCTGTGGTGCGACCGGAAACATTTTTGGAGGTGGGGTAGCGTGACCTGACCTGGTGACCTGCTCTGACATGACCCGAAGTTAAAAATTCACACTATGTGGGTAATTGATGTCGAAACAGTTATGCAAAGAACCGCGGCGCGCACCCACGCCGTGTTTTCGCTATCCTTGAAAAACCTTAGGGGGGGGGGGGGGGCGTCTAAACGCCCCCCGGCATGGCGCGGGTTAATACATGTAGCAAACATCGGAAGCTACACATGTCACCCTCCCCGTACATTGTATTATATGAGGTCATCTCAGGTCAAGAGGTCAACTTGCAGTTTTTGGTTCGGGGGCACGGGGGAGAGGAGGGATGGAGCTGAGCGTGAGGCGGAATCCTGTCGCACCAGCTGTGGCTATCCTATATCTGGATCGCTTTGAGACACTAGCGTTAGACAGGGCAGGTCTAAAACCGGATTTTTTCGCCAGATTTATAGATGATTACGCTGGTGTCTGGCTGCATGGCAAATATGCTCTGAACGACTTCGTCGCTTACCTAAACGGGATTGACGACAGAATTCAGTTTACATGTGAAATGTCTGGGGAGGGCGAAGGTTCGGTTTCAATGCTTGATACTCTGATCACTTTGTACAGCAAGAAAGGGAAGTACTTGTATCAGTCTGAACTGTACGTCAAACCGAGCAATGCAGGCATCATTTTGCACTATCGTTCAGCTCACCCTAAGCACACTAAGCTGAACACCCTTCGATCTCAATATTGGAGAGCAATTGGGCTGTCTTCAGACGAAGACGCGAAAAAAAGAAGCTTAGGTAAGATATGGGATCTTTTTTCAAAGAATGGCTACCCGGCACATATTCTGAGGAGTGTTCAGAGACAGGTGAAGAGGTCGCAGGAGCCCGCGGGGCACGGGGGAGAGGAGGGGTGGAGCTGAGCGTGAGGCGGGTGCGAGAGGTGGGGAGCGGGGTGCGGGTCGGCCGGATCGTGAAGCTACTGGTGTCCTTTTGTTGCGTTATGTGGATGAAACGGTTTTATGTAAGGTGAAGCGGGTGGCACGGAACTCCAGTCTGAACGTAAACGTAGCCTCGTACACACCGGATACGCTAAAATGCAAATTAGTTCATTCTTCACTCACGGACCCGCCATGTCCTGCAGACAACATGACTTGCAACACTTGTAAAATGATAAAAAAGGGTAGATGTACAGATAAAACTGTCGTATATGAGCTGACTTGCAGGCTGTGTGGGGCTTCTTATATTGGGGAATCCAAAAGACCTCTACGCCCTCGTTACAATGAACACTTGAGGTGCGCGATAAATGAGACCAAGCTAACTCCGATAGGTGATCATTTTCAGTCATGCCACAAAGGAATCCCTAAGGCAGACAAACTTGCTGATCCTCCTTTGGAAGTTAAAGTGTTGATGAAAACGAAAGACCACCCAGATAGGAAAATTGCTGAATCTCTGTGTATCAGAAACAAAAAACCGAACTTGAACGAAAATATGTCATCGTGGCGCATTATCTCAGGATAGGAATGTCTTTTGTATGATTTTTTTATGTGTTCGTCGTGATTTATATAGATACTTGCTTAGAACAGTATATGTCATCGTGGCGTGTCATATCAGGATGGGAGTGCGATTTCGTGTGACTGCTTTAACAAAATTGTTCGTCTTTATTCTTTATTTATTGATATAGCTATTGGCTAAGAACAATAATATGCTATCATGGAGCGTGATCTTAGGAATGTAATTTCGTGTGATTGATCTACAAAATGTTCGCCTTTATTTATTTATTTATTTAGGAATCGGGTAGGTTTTCAGCTGGGCTGGGTGGAGGATGTAGTCTCTGATTTTCACGAGCTGTGCTAAATGTCTATTCTTGTGTCGTGTATGTTAATGATGTGTTATTTCGATTGCAATACATCTGATGAAGGGCTGTGCCCGAATGCAAATGTAAAACAAAGTTTAATTTCTTATTTTGGTACATTCAAGGAGAAGGTTGATTAAACAAACATTAACAAAACAAGTTCGAAATACCATTTTGGAATTCGATTAATTGCATTGCGTTAAAAAAAAACGAACATCAGAGCATCATTCGACTCGACTAAGTAACGGTTCGAGGCCCTGGGATTTTCTTTTTTGAGACCAAGGCCCTTCCTGCAAAGTCAAAAGTGCAAACGGAAGCGTTATATTCGTGAGGCTATCAAAGAATATCTTTATCACGTTTCCTTATATTTTCCAGCTAAGGAAACGTGATGTTTATATTTTCATAGAAACAAATAACATTTTTGCAGACAATGCTGTAACTTTTTCAGTAAGCGACACCTTTCCTCTATGCACGGATGTAAAACAACGCTTACGTACCGGACAGCAACCGGTTGTTGTTAATCGAAAACGCATGCGAATTAACCTGTATTATTTTCCATGCGTTTTTTTTTGTCTGCAAAACTTTGCGACTGTTAAAATGACTCATGCCAGCAATTTTCGCGGCTGAGTCAGGCCCTTTACAAATTCATGGAATAAGCTTCATGCATAATTTTAGTATGTCTGACTACGGGGGAGCTGTATGAGCGAATTGTCTGAGCTGCACGCGCTGTGTGATGTTTCTTCCGTGCCGGACTTCTCGACTAAGCATTCTGCCCCGGGGCTGGACTCTCAGCAATTCCCGTTAGGGACCACACGCGTTAGCCACGAACCCGGCATGGGATCAAAACGCAGGAGCACAACAATGGAGCACATATACGTGTGTGCGCAGGAGTCCCGAACAACACGACATGTCTAATAATGCTGTTAGTTTTAGCGATATTGACGGATATATTCGCTAAAGAATCAACATAATTTTACAATTTAATAGTTCATCATTCCATCAGTAGAAACGGTGCAATTGTTCATCATCTAAAACATAGTGACATCAGATGCGGATCGAAAATCCACTTTTTTCGTCACATGCAACAAATCGTTAACAAAATAAACCCCGATTAATCCAGTCACTCTGATCTTTCTGAATCGCATATACCGAATAGCGGCAGCTCCTTTGGCCATATATATATATATATATATATGTATTATTGTATTATGCAAGTACCATTGAGTGTCTGTGCCTGATATCATAATATGCTTGCCGGTGGACTCGGATAGGGCACGGGGAATACGGGAGATGGGTGCTATCAGCTGGAGGAAGAATGGGCCGTCTCGACTTAAACCCCACACCGCCGTACCAGGTCATTTACCCCGAGTGTCGCCATCTCTGCATTGTGGTTGTTGTTATGGGTCAAGCAGTATATCCTCTTGGGACCAAGGCGCTAATTGTGTCTTTGGTCTTGATTCGTCAGCTTGTCAAGTCGTCGTGACACGCGCAACACCCGCTGTCGGTGACGAATGCCACACGACTGAGCCGCCCCGTACCCGTCACTGACGCGCCCCTGACCTCACCTCAGGTCACGTGTCGCCCACCCCACCACAATAACCAATCAGAGCACGACACGCTCGGCGTTCTCTGGCCCGGGTCATGACAGTAGCTCGTGTATAATTGTGTTCCAGCGCATGATATCTTCACATAATCACGTTTAATCTTCTTAGGCATATTGAGTCAAATTATTAATTAAATGATTAATATAATCAAACAATTTAATGTAATATAAGGCACATTTGATGAGGCAAAGTCAAGTATGACTTTGCCACACTTGATCAGCTTGAAAGAATGCTCCCCGTTATCTTTATCTTCCCCGTCGATGTATCCATTGCAACTTCCATTACAAACAGCGTATTGAAGTTCAGTGTTTTGTATTGGCATTTCGACAATATGTTTGCGTGCTCATGTACAGTATTCTATATATATAGCATATTTAACTTTTACTAGGAATGGTATGCTTGCATCATTGTACTCGTACAAACGACAACAAATAAACGCATCCAATGATAACATGTCGCATTCTAAACATACATTGCATACACATCACTTGTTCGCTTCAAGAAGAACATGCAATCAGTTCCCAACTCACATACACGAAATCCGCTGTCAAAGCTGTGAGAGGAGTGAGACTGTCCACATTGATTGCCACCAGAGCTCGCGAAATGGGTTCGGTTATAATGAGCTCGACTTCATTTGATTGTTGTCTGAACATCTGTACATTTTTCTAGGAAAGTAGCATCACTAATCTTCACAGTGGTACAAAAATAGCGGCATCTAAATACGTGTGGTCATACCAGCAGAACGTCACCTCATTCGATGTGGTCCTAAAATTCGGTAGGTGCCTTATCCGTTCTATGTGCGGACATACACATGAATGGCGTGAGTTGTTCAAGCTGCGTTGATAGGCGATGATACAGTTAACTCCAAATTGTGTAAGATTATGGTGCTACTGCATACGGATATTACACTGTTAACTACAATTTGTACGTTGTAGACCGTCGACAAAACTCCATTCGTGAATCGACAAACGAGAAGATGAATTTAATTTAATTTAAAGACCCAATCACCCATTGAAACACAACCCTACCGCCCATTCAAACGTCACACATAGACACATCACTTGAAAATAAAAAAGGAAGGACGCCCGATCCTTTAAAGACACCAACCTTCACAAATACCGCACAGACACATTTTCTCTGGCGTAAAGCGCCCATCACGAGACGCCTCCATGATTGCACCGAAGATAGGTGCCTGCAGAAGCGGCAACACGTCGTACGAGTCACTGCGATCACGTTCCGATCGTTAGTGATGTCCGAACACCCATGTCGAGCCCCTGTCGGCGTGCCGATTCGTCTCGACGAACACCTCTACACATCACAAAGTGTCAGGACGGAAGCTGCTCGTCGAGACCGCACACAACGACCGTTTCCGACCGCTTCCGACGACAATAAATAGAGCACATTCAGCCACCAATGTACAAAGCGAACACGGGAATAACGGCACGGACTTGGTACACGTTTTCGGGACATGTCTCGGGTGCGGCTGTACGCCTACGGGCCTGTGTGGTGCCCACGTTTGGACGTATTGACGTATTTACAGAGCGAGCTCCTAGTGCAGCCTGCTGCCGCGAACTCAAAGGCTCGCGATAAATCTTTGGAGAAAATAAATAACAATCACACAACTATTGGCAAACGGCTTGATAATCGACGGTGGCCTGGGCGCTCTTCCAAGTTCCTCCTTCATCTCTTTCAGTCTCCAGCCACCGGACCGATCACCATACGTCTGCGTGTTCCCTTCCATACCTGCCTTCCCCTCCTCCCAGCGCTCAGCTCTCACCGCCGAATCCGTCGCCTGCACCACACTTGATCTAACCTCTTCACGCGCTCACGTTTCGTAGTACATTTCCCTGTACCCAGCGAGCGCCGAGAGCAGGGTCGAGCTTCCACCGTCCATTACCTCCTCCTTCATCGGCACGGGGGCGTACTCGACCTTCATCGGCACCGGGGCGTACTCGAACTTCCGATCCGACTGACGCGCCGGGGCCGCCGCCTGCGGTGCATAGCTCGCGGCGACCGCGCACTGCGGCGCGCCCTGTCCTGGGGCGAGCGCGGCCGCGGCGCCGGCCCTCTCACCCCGCTGCTGCTGGTACAGCTGGTGCAGCTCCATGCCCTGCATGCCCCTCAGGTAACGATCAAACTCGTTACGATCGACGTCGAGGTCGTCCTGCATGACGGGGACTCCGCAGGCGGGCATCCCCTGGCCGGTGGGCATAGGGGAGTAGCCAGCCGCGGGGCCTAGAGAGCCGCCGTGGTAGCCCATCTGTGAGGCCGCTTGGTGCTTCTGCTCCATCATGTAGTCTGCAAAGGAGAGACACCGGGTAAGCTATCTGTCCAGACAGTGATCCAATGGTGAACGCGAAATGTACGAAAACCTCAACAGTCGATACGCCAATAGACTCAATCACCAAAACATCATCATCAGTGATCAAATCGTTAGACGTTAACTCCACTCAAAAACTTAAGCGCATCAGAGCTTTCAACGTCAGACGTCAGAGTTTTCAACGTCAGACGTCAGAGTTTTCAACGTCAGAGCGTTACTTCACAGGTGACCGCGAGGAGTGGTTGCGTCGACGGCTGCGTTAGCTCGTGAGGAAAAATGGCGTCTGTGCGCGCTCGGCGGTGGCGCGGCGGCGGCGAGACGCGGCGCGGCCGGTGGTCCAGCTGTGTTGACAGTAAGCCGCGCCATGTCGGCGGCAGATCACAATCTGGCGGCGGACGACAGCCGCTCGGCCAAATCGGCCGCCCAGACCGGGATCGATCGGCTGCTCTCCCGCCGGTTGCCAGACGCTGCCAGACGTTCCCAAATGTTGCCAGATGTTGCTAAATGTTGCCAGATCCCGTCAGAGCTGGCAGCGGCTGGCAGGGAGTGACGGTGCGGCTGTAGTCGGAGAGCGGAAATCGTCGAGACGCCCCGACTCGCGACGGGTGCGGTCGCCGCCGAGTCGCCGCCGAGCCATCCCGACTCGGGCGAGCGGCCTTGGCGAGACTGGTACGGCGCCGATGAGTCAAACAGCGACATTTCTGTGCACATGGTGCACCGCGTTCGGCTCTGGCGGAGGACCGTGGAGCGGAACTGGCTGGCGGCACACCCTGAGGGTCGCGATGCCTCGTGCCTGGCTCCCTCGTCCAGACCCTCCTCCATGACCGATCGGCCGTCCCACCTCGGCCGTCCCGCCTCGGTCGTCCCGCCGTGGATACTGGCCGTGGTATGGATTCGGACGTGATCTGACATCTGATGCGACATTCGATCCGCCGGAAATTCCCAGAGGCACGCTCACGATGTGCCGGCTAATGTTTCCAACATGAGTGTCCCTGTTTCACTCTGTGCTGGATTATTTGTAGGTGACAAATCGAGCCATCTTGGGATGTGAGACGGGGGTCGAAACAACAGAGCTGGCATACTCGACACTAAATGCGTGACAAAATAGATTACAGACGCGGTGTATAACATTGTTCATGAAACTCAAGGCGATTTTTGGAGAGATGCTGGGCTTTCAGGTAGTCTGTAGCTCGACATTACGAAACTAAAGCTACAAGGTAACAAGCCTCTACCGAAATGTGCTCCATATGATCGACAAAATGCAACAAGGAGCCACAGAGATCAGAAAGACCGCGGACAGGCCACAATTCTGGACCGGAGGAACCACAGGCGGACCTCAGTTCGGGACCGGAGGAACCACAAACGGACCCCAGTTCGGGACTGGAGGAACCACAGACGGACCGGAGGAACCACAGACGGACCCCAGTTTGGGACCGGAGGAACCAAGGACGGACCCCAGTTCGGGACCGGAGGAACCACGGACGGACCCCAGCTCGGGACCGGAAGAATCACGGACGGACCCCAGTTCGGGACCGGAGGAACCACGGACGGACCCCAGTTCGGGACCGGAGGAACCACGGACGGACCCCAGTTCGAGACCGGAGGAACCACAGACCGACCCCAGTTCGGGACCGGAGGAACCACAGACCGACCCCAGTTCGGGACCGGAGGAACCACGGACCGACCCCAGTTCGGGACCGGAGGAACCACAGACCGACCCCAGTTCGGGACCGGAGGAACCACAGACCGACCCCAGTTCGGGACCGGAGGAACCACAGACCGACCCCAGTTCGGGACCGGAGGAACCACGGACGGACCCCAGTTCGGGACCGGAGGAACCACAGACCGACCCCAGTTCGGGACCGGAGGAACCACAGACCGACTCCAGTTCGGGACCGGAGGAACCACGGACGGACCCCAGTTAGGGACCGGAGGAACCACGGACGGACCCCAGTTCGGGACCGGAGGAACCACAGACCGACTCCAGTTCGGGACCGGAGGAACCACGGACGGACCCCAGTTCGGGACCGGAGGAACCACGGACGGACCCCAGTTAGGGACCGGAGGAACCACAGACCGACCCCAGTTCGGGACCGGAGGAACCACGGACGGACCCCAGTTCGGGACCGGAGGAACCACGGACGGACCCCAGTTCGGGACCGGATGAACCACGGACGGACCCCCAGTTCGGGACTGGAGGAACCACGGACGGACCCCAGTTCGGGACTGGAGGAACCACGGACGGACCCCAGTTCGGGACCGGAGGAACCACGGACGGACCCCAGTTAGGGACCGGAGGAACCACAGACCGACCCCAGTTCGGGACTGGAGGAACCACGGACGGACCCCAGTTCGGGACCGGAGGAATCACGGACGGACCCCAGTTCGGGACCGGAGGAACCACGGACGGACCCCAGTTCGGGACCGGAGGAACCACGGGCGGACCCCAGTTCGGGACCGGAGGAACCACGGACGGACCCCAGTTCGGGACCGGAGGAACCACGGACGGACCCCAGTTCGGGACCGGAGGAACCACGGACGGACCCCAGTTCGGGACCGGAGGAACCACGGACGGACCCCAGTTCGGGACCGGAGGAACCACGGACGGACCCCAGTTCGGGACCGGAGGAACCACGGACGGACCCCAGTTCGGGACCGGAGGAACCACGGACGGACCCCAGTTCGGGACCGGAGGAACCACGGACGGACCCCAGTTCGGGACCGGAGGAACCACGGACGGACCCCAGTTCGGACCGGAGGAACCACGGACGGACCCCAGTTCGGGACCGGAGGAACCACGGACGGACCCCAGTTCGGGACCGGAGGAACCACGGACGGACCCCAGTTCGGGACCGGAGGAACCACGGACGGACCCCAGTTCGGGACCGGAGGAACCACGGACGGACCCCAGTTCGGGACCGGAGGAACCACGGACGGACCCCAGTTCGGGACCGGAGGAACCACGGACGGACCCCAGTTCGGGACCGGAGGAACCACGGACGGACCCCAGTTAGGGACCGGAGGAACCACGGACGGACCCCAGTTAGGGACCGGAGGAACCACGGACGGACCCCAGTTCGGGACCGGAGGAACCACGGACGGACCCCAGTTCGGGACCGGAGGAACCACGGACGGACCCCAGTTCGGGACAGGAGGAACCACGGACGGACCCCAGTTCGGGACCGGAGGAACCACGGACGGACCCCAGTTCGGGACCGGAGGAACCACGGACGGACCTCAGTTCGGGACCGGAGGAACCACGGACGGACCCCAGTTCGGGACCGGAGGAACCACGGACGGACCCCAGTTCGGGACCGGAGGAATCACGGACGGACCCCAGTTCGGACCGGAGGAACCACGGACGGACCCCAGTTCGGGACCGGAGGAACCACGGACGGACCTCAGTTCGGGACCGGAGGAACCACGGACGGACCTCAGTTCGGGACCGGAGGAACCACGGACGGACCCCAGTTCGGGACCGGAGGAACCACGGACGGACCCCAGTTCGGGACAGGAGGAACCACGGACGGACCCCAGTTCGGGACCGGAGGAACCACGGACGGACCCCAGTTCGGGACCGGAGGAACCACGGACGGACCCCAGTTCGGGACCGGAGGAACCACGGACGGACCTCAGTTCGGGACCGGAGGAACCACGGACGGACCCCAGTTCGGGACCGGAGGAACCACGGACGGACCCCAGTTCGGGACCATCGCCGGCGGCGGGCATTAGTATGCTGTCTCGCTGCACAATCGGTTCATTGGACTTGCATCGACACGGCGGTCGGTGCGTGCTCTTAGCTCATACATATTCCCGCCGGCTGGACATCCGTGTCTTCTCACACCTTTTTCGTTGACAAACAAGGCCGACTGGTCGGCGGCGAAAGGTGACATAACAGATTTTTTTGCCAGCGTCGATCGTCGTCCCACTTATCCACGGGGAGGTGGTAGGCGGGAGGTTTTTTTGACATGTGGGCGGGCGTTTAATGCGACTATCTGATAATGCGACGCCTTTTGTGCATTACGAGATGGATGGGCTTGATTTTGAATGAGGATGTCAGGAATAAGCGATATTCTTCTGAGAAAAATGAACAGTTTAGCTGACCAGTCGACCAGTCGTCCAGAAAAAAGGTATAAGGCTAATAAAGGAACAAAAACAATATTTGTCTTGCTCGCGCTCTCTTCCTTTCTCTATTTCTTATTCTAAGCTGATAACAACGATTACAACGATCTTCTGTTCGCCGTAGCAGTGTGACGGCATGCCCTTCTGACCACCATTCTCTCCGCGGCCCACCCCAGCCTTTAGCCCAGCCACCGTCCGCGGACGGGACGAGCCCGCCATCGCTGTCTCGCCATTGCGCCTGTGCGGCAGCGCATTAGCGGTGTCCAATGAGCGGCGTCCGACCTGCACGGGGCCATCTGTTAGGGCGACCCCGGCGTCGGCACGGTAACGCAGGGGATCCATCACGGCGCCCGGAGCGACCCCGCCTGTCGCAGGAGGCTGCATATCACCCGGAGCAGGGGTCACCAACCGTGCGACGCCGGCCGCCGACCAGCGCACCGCCCGGCCACCCACGCATCACCAGATTTAGGCACCCTGTGTTAGTTGTTAACCGATGCAATAGAGACGAGTGGCGATGGAGCGGGTGTGGGACGTGGGTAGAATCAGGTGTTACCGTTTCGTGGCGCAAAAATGCCGCTCATTTAAACGCCTGGAGAGCAGAAATGTACCGACAAGAGCCGTAATCTGCACTTGATCAGATACTTCCCAGATCTGATCTAGGCAGCAGTCAGCCGGACTTGCTTCAAAGTGTTTCAGTATGCTCAGATATCCATCTGTGGCTCTCTGTGACTGAGTGGCTTGACTCTGGTATGCCTCTCAGGGTGCGCCCTGTGTCTGTGCCGCCGACAGCCGCACTGAACCCCCGTCCCCCCTCCCGGGAGTCACGTGATCTAGGTCCGTTGACCACCGCCGCAGCCCCCTGGGTCACGTGGTCCAGGTCCGCTGCGTCATGGATTCCGGCGCAGTGCGTCACACTAATCCGTCCATGTGGTGTCCATGCGGTTTGTGGGGAGCTCTGAGAGCTCTGGGACCGGTCAGCGCCGTGATCAGCCACGCTGCGTCCACGGAGGAGAGTGCGATTAGCATACTGTGCGCGTCTGGTGATGTCGCAACATATCAGCGGTACGGCCACCGTCGCCACCGCAACTCCGGCGACGCCGCCACCGCCGCCACCGCCGCCACCGCAACCACCGCCGTCTATACCGGCGGAGGTGAGCACAAACATCCCAACAGAACAGCTAGAACGGCTGGCTGAGGCTAAATGTTCCCTTTTGAGATAATAATACAAGTTAACGTTATTTTTAGCCATGTTAATGCTAATAATCATGCTAAAAGGCTGCAGAGGAGGACACATCAAACGTGCATGAAGAGCGGATGATAAACATTGAAGTGGATTATAAAGAAGATGAAGAAGTGAAGATAGAGAAGGTAAATATAAAGATAACAGGAAAGTAAAGAGAAAGAGAAAAGCACAAATAATGTCAGGGAAACTGAAGACAAATAACAATGAGAGGATGAACGAAGATAGAAAGAAGCGTAACTTCTAACGCAAAAAAAATGCAGAAAGAGGAGGCGACATCACAGCAGATTCCAGCGCACATACCTTCGTAGGCGCGCTCGGCAGCCTGCTGTTGGTAAGCTGCAGCTGCAGCGGCCGGGCTGTCGACTGGCCGGCCGTAGTAGTCGTACTGAGGTGACACGAGCGGCGGAGGAGGCGGCGTGCACTGGTCGGGCGGCGTAGCGCGCGCCGTCAGTCCGATCCGACCTCCGTACGGCTGCGCCACGTTCTTCAGGTAGCCGGAGCGGCCCGGTCCGAACACGTTCATCAGGTGAGAGACGGGATTGTCATCGCCCGGGGTGCCAGCGCCTGTCTTGTCTCCCTCGAGAGGGGACATCTCAGGTGTGGGCAGGCCGACGGCAGCGGGGGCCTGCTCGCCGCCGAACGGCCCAGGGGCGTAGCCGCCGGTCTGGTACGGCTCCTCGGGGCTGCCGCGCGGGGACGTGTCGGGCGTGCTCAGACCGGTGAAGCCGTAGGCGGGCTCACGACCGTAGCGGCTCAGCATCGCGCCTCCGTTGCCTCCGCCGCCGCAAACTAATTCCTCCTCCTGTTTGATGGTGAAGACAGACGGCGGGTCGGCGGAGGCCGGCTCCGTGTCCGATCGATCCGGGCGGGTGGCTCCCGAGCCTGCTGGCTTAGCCGCGGCAGCCCCAGCCGCGCCTGTACCGCCGGACGTCGCACCTGCCTTAGCCTTGGCCTGCTTGCGGCGCCGCGGGCGGTACTTGTAGTTGGGGTGCTTCTGCATGTGCGCAACGCGCAGTCGCTCGGCCTCCTCGACGAACGGCCGTCGGTCGTTTGGCGTCAGGCCACGCCATTTTTTGCCTGTGGAGACAGAAACGGTGTGGGTCAGAACAGAGACAGAAACGGCGCGGGTCAGAAAAATGAACTGAGACAGAAACGGCGCAGGTCAGAACAGAGACAGAATCGGCGCGGGTCAGAACCGAAACAACAACGGCGCAGGTCAGGGCGCGGCCATGGGGTCGGAGCGCGGTCTGGCGATACCTGACAGAAAGGCAAACTGACGCAACCAGCTTCCCATCGGGTCAAACGATTACGGCGACATCGAATATACGATCCGAAGCGCCTATACATCTCCGCCCAGCGGGCGATGCGGACAAACAAACACCGGACATATTATTTTTACGGCGGAAAACTCAGCCAGCCGGGAAATGGTGCCGCTCGTAAACATGAGTCAGCACGATGGACCAAACTGGGTGATGGGCAGCTTTGACCGGGGCGTAAAAACGGAACTGCCAGCACGGCAGGTGCTCTGGGAAATAGCGGTAATATCACTGTCAGCACGCTAATGAATTGCTTCAATTACCTGCGGTCGCGGCAGAGCGTGCCCCCCCCCCCCCGCAAACGGGTCGCGACGGTCGCATCACGTCACCGTCACGTGACACGACGCACCACGTTACGTTACATCCCGTAAGTGACGCGTCATGTCATTAATTGCTTATTTGATGGCTTTATTCAAGCATATTTATCGTGGCATTATCCTATTAAGTAAAATTGCATGGGCGAAAGTTAAATCATGTGCCCGTTTCCATCACTGTCATCACATCAAATCACATAAAGTCACAACATATAGTATCATATAAAACCACATCACATCACAGCAGATCACATCATATCACTTTATTTCACGACACGCTACATCACATCAAATCAAATTTCACTACACCATATCAAATCTCACCGCATCACACCAGATCCCACTACATCACACAGAGTACTACATCACACATAATACCACACAACACCACACCAGACCACACCACACTTCACCACACTACACCACACCACACTACACCACACCACACCACACCACACCACACCACACCACACCACACCACACCACACCACACCACACCACACCACACCACACCACACCACACCACACCACACCACACCACACCACACTACACCACACCACACCACACTACACCACACCACACCACACCACACCACACCACACCACACCACACCACACCACACCACACCACACCACACTACACCACACCACACTACACCACACTATACCACACTACACCACACCACACCACACCACACCACACCACACCACACCACACCACACCACACCACACCACACCACACCACACCACACCACACCACACCACACCACACCACACCACACCACACCACACCACACCACACCACACCACACCACACTACACCACACCACACCACACCACACCACACTACACCACACTACACCACACCACACTACACCACACCACACCACACCACACCGGGCTGGGCCGGGCCGCACCACACCACACCACACCACACCACACCACACCACACCACACCACACCACACCACACCACACCACACCACACCACACCACACCACACCACACCACACCACACCACACCACACCACACCACACCACACCACACCACATCACATCACACCACACCACACCACACCACACCACACCACACCACACTACACCACACTACACCACACCACACTACACCACACCACACCACACCACACCGGGCTGGGCCGGGCCGCACCACACCACACCACACCACACCACACCACACCACACCACACCACACCACACCACACCACACCACACCACACCACACCACACCACACCACATCACATCACACCACACCACACCACACCACACCACACCACACCACACCACACCACACCACACCACACCACACCACACCACACCACACCACACCACACCACACCACACCACACCACACCACACCACACCACACCACACAACACAACACAACACCACACCACACCACACCACACCACATCACCTCGCGCCGGAAGTGGTGATTAGGAGGCGGCCCTTCCGCCCGCCTCGGCCTCTTAATTAGTCACGTTATCGCCGCCGTAATGCAGCGCGTAAGTAGAGTCTACTAACGAGAGAGCGCAGCCGCGTGTGACGTCAGCCGGGTGTGACGTCAGTCGTCACGGACCGTGCGGGGCACACTGTGCTGGGACGGCCGCACAACTGTGCAGCAGAGGGATGTCATGGCTAGGAACGGGGCGGGATGGGATGGGATGGGATGGGATGGGATGGGATGGGATGGGATGGGACGGGACGGGACGGGACGAGACGAGACGAGACGAGACGAGACGAGACGAGACGAGACGAGACGAGACGAGGCGAGACGAGACGAGACGAGACGAGACGGGACGGGACGGGACGGGACGGGACGGGACGGGACGGGACCGGGACGGGACGGGACGGGACGGGACGGGACGGGACGGGACGGGGGCCATCCCATCGCCCATCCCATCGTATCACACCGCGGTGAGTGCAGCTCATGATCTCCCTCCCGAGCCCTCGTCAGTGCCGGGGCGTGCCCCACGGACGGCAGAGAACGCCTCAGTGCCGCCATTCGTCACTCGACGCCCCTGCACATTTTTCGTCACCCCTCCGCGCCGGCCACCTACTCAAGCGCCCGCCCGAGCATCATCACCAGAGCTGCCCCGAGGATGACCCCGAGTCCCTCAGACGCCGCTCAGAAGACCCTGACTAGCCCCTCAATTGGCCCCGTTCGGAGCTACCTGTCCTATGTCTCGTTCGAAGCTGTCTGCCCCATGTTTCATTCCGAGCTACCTGTCCTATATCCTATATCTCGTTTAGAGCTACCTGTCCTATATCCTATATCTCGTTTAGAGCTGTCTGTCCTCTGTCCGGCGTTCAGGGGACCGGAGGGCTTCTCCTTCCGGAAGCCGCACCATATCCTGCGCCCGACTCAGCGAGCGGCGTTAATTAGGGGACCGCTAAGTGGGCCTATCGCACCATCGGCCGCAAAAACAACTGTAGCACCGATTCATTCCTGCGGTGCCATGAGAGAGATCTACAGCGGGCGGCCAGCTGGCTCCGCCGCCCCCGCCGCCGCCCCCGCTGCCCCGAGCAGGACGGGGATGCCCCTAACAGGTGCAGTGGGATTTGTAGGGACACCTGTACTCGGATCAGAACAGGTGGCTAACGAGTGCCACGAGTGCAACCAGGAAGTAGTTCTTTTCGCTGGGGAGGGCAAATGAGTCAAGTGAATACACCATCGTGCAGGACGATAGCAACACGGGTTAGCATGGCAGTGTTGTATTAAAAAATAGGTGGGATTCCTACATGCATTGACACTATGTTTCTATGCCGCATCGTCTTAGAAGTGAAATACCGGAACGACTGGATTAGACAACAGACTAATGAGCATTAGTTGCGGCCAACCCCGCTTAACCTAATGGCTTTACAAGCAAAGAGGATTAGCGGAGTCGCAGTTTCCAAAAGTCTGCTGTTTTTCATCGTAATTGGCGTGTCCTTGAATATTGCTTTCTGGAGCACCGCGTAAGGCGGACATTTAAAAAAGGAGCCGTCACATGTGTGACGATGTGTTTCCTCATCAGATACAAAGGATTACTCAATTCGCTCTACATCTGATCCACGCAACAGCTGAGACAAAGAACTGTGACAGAAAGGGAGTAAAAGGAAAACTGGATAAAACAAGTGAAGAAGGAGATAAAGACGCGTGGAGGGCAACCGACTGAGGTCTGAAGACCAACGAAGATTATGGCACGATGCACATTTAACATTTACCATTGAAACAACTTTGCTGTGAGATTGGCAAGCGTATTGAAGGGTGTTAAAGCATTCATATCTTCATATTTGCATTTATTTTTCGTGTTGTCCCTGATCATATCCTCGTTGTTTAACATATTAAAAACATAGATAATTGGGATTCACCTAACTGTCTTCTCATCAGATGTATCATGCTTATCGGATGAACAAAACAAGCTCTCACATAACTTAACTATCTCCGACCATCCGTATGACGGTACGGCAGTGAAGTTATCTCAAACACAAACATTTGAAGGTGTTTTTCAGGTACATCTCTAACCGTCACTCAAGGGATGAAGTAAACAAATGTTCACGAATTCTGGCGTCAATGTAGCTTTACATCCCTCGGTGGTAAAAACGTCCAGTGACAACTGACACTGGAGTATTCCGCGAAATCGGTGTGCCGCGCCGCCGCAGCGAATCGCGTCGCTCTGTCCCGTCTGACCTCTGCCCTCTGCCTGACCTCTGCCTGACCTGACTCTGACCTCTGCCAGTCTGGGGTGTGGCCGACAGACTCTGCGAGGCAGAAGTCCGCCGCTCAGCCAGTGCTGCAATGCAGAAGTAGAGAAAATACAAAACATGGCTAAAAACCTCCAATGGTTTGTAATTAATTCTACAAGAATTCAAGAATGTATTTTTTGTGTCGAAAATTATTGGGAACCTTCGTCCTCGCGATGTTTCCGGTACACAAATATTCCCTTGGTTTTGTTCTAAGATTCTCTTTTTGTTAAACTGCGCGCGCGACGTTTTTATGCCTGTCTGCCCGTTTGGTCGGTTGACTCCGTGGCGGCGATCTGTCGCTACTCTGCCGGGTTGGTTGCCAAGAGAGCGGCCGGCATCTGTCGAGCCTGTCCGGAGGCGCCATGTGTGTGTTCATCACACGTCCGCGGGAGTCAAGGCGACGCTCACGCCTGTCTGCACACCGAGAGTGCCGGCTGGCGTGGACGGGGCGGAGAGGAGAGGACAGCGCGTGACGGGACGAGAGGGGGGGGGGGGATGAGGCAGAGCACATCTGGGTGGGACAGGTCAGGATAGGACGGATGGGATGGGATGGGATGGGATGGGATGGGATGGGATGGGATGGGAATGGGAATGGGAATGGGAATGGGATGGGATGGGATGGGATGGGATGGGATGGGATGGGATGGGATGGGATGGGAATGGGAATGGGAATGGGATGGGATGGGATGGGATGGGATGGGATGGGATGGGATGGGATGGGAATGGGAATGGGAATGGGAATGGGAATGGGAATGGGAATGGGAATGGGATGGGATGGGGTGGGATGGGATGGGATGGGATGGGATGGAATGGGATGGGATGGGGTGGGATGGGATGGGATGGGATGGGATGGGATGGGATGGGATGGGATGGGATGGGATGGGATGGGATGGGATGGAAGGGGAGGGGACAGGGTGAGATGAGGCAGAACACATCTGAGTGGGACAGGACAGGATAGGACGGATGGGATGGGATGGGATGGGATGGGATGGGATGGGATGGGATGGGATGGGAATGGGAATGGGATGGGATGGGATGGGATGGGATGGGAATGGGAATGGGAATGGGAATGGGAATGGGAATGGGAATGGGAATGGGAATGGGAATGGGATGGGATGGGATGGGGTGGGATGGGATGGGATGGGATGGGATGGAATGGAATGGGATGGGATGGGGTGGGATGGGATGGGATGGGATGGGATGGGATAGGATGGGATGGGATGGGATGGGATGGGATGGGATGGGATGGGATGGGATGGGATGGGATGGGATGGGATGGGATGGGATGGGATGGGATGGGATGGGATGGGATAGGATGGGATGGGATGGGATGGGATGGGATGGGATGGGATGGGATGGGATGGGATGGGATGGGATGGGATGGGATGGGATGGGATGGGATGGGATGGGATGGGATGGGATGGGATGGGATGGGATGGGATAGGATGGGATGGGATGGGATGGGATGGGTTGGGATGGGATGGGATGGGACCGGACACGACAGAACAGAACAGGCACAAGTATCGGTGTGAGGTCCCTGTCAACCCGCAGACAGGCGGAGGAATGGTTGAAGAAAAACTCCCCCGCAGTCAACTCGTCATGCAGAGATTTCCTTCGCCCCATGCCTTAAAATGACCTGATACGGCCGTGTGTGCTTAGTCATGGTTCATTGATAGACCAAAGATGTACACATTTTACTGAGCGTGCATAGTATGCAATCACTGCTTCACAGAAAATATACGTTGTTATGTAATCGGCCACACATCTGCAGATTTCTGAGCTGTGACGAGTTGTATGACATACCGGTGAGCTGTCACTTGGCTATCGGTGGTTCGGGACCATTACAAATCTACTACATCTGATGACAAGTGTAATTGCTAGTCTGATCACAGGCAGATCAACTTTTAACATTACGTGCCATATAATTATTACGCTAAGCTCGTTAGGCTTGGGAATTAACCGTATGGCAAACCAGTCGGCATGCGCACGAAACCGAACAAAATGTTTTACACCGAACAGTGCGATGGGCTCATTTCAATCCATCCTTGATCCGCCGCCCCTATACACCCGGAGTGTGCGGGCCTCTCCAAGGCAACAGCGACGCACCCTGTGGAGACATCCGGTGACCGGCTGTCCTCGGGGTCAGCGTGACATCTCTGGCGCCGAAAGATAGGTCGGACCCCGGCTGGTCGGCGGCCCGACCGGCGAGCCGTCGCCGCCCCCCGCTGGGTGAAGATAGCCCCGATACTGGCCGGCCGACAGACCGGCAGGCGGCGGTCGACCATGGCGGGACGCGCGAGCGCGGTCAGCCGGCATTTCTGGCGCGCCGCTCCAGGAATGCGACGCTCACGACGCGCCGGCGACAGACGCGTGGCGCGTGATCACCTCCAGCTATCTAGACCGCCCGCCCGCCTGTCCGCCTGCCTGCCCGCCTGCCCACCCGCATTCTCACTCGACCGAAGAGGCTGGAAAGGGCACTCCGGCCCGCTTGAGATGACGGCGCGAAATGGATTTACCAGCTGAGGCGTAAAGGCCGCAGCTGAGACGCATACACAAACGGACGCTTTTCAATTATTGCCGAATAAAAATGATAAGAATGCGTGTGTTTCCCAGAATCAGACAATCGAAGCGCAACACTAGAAAGCGGCAAAAGTACAGCACTAAGAAAGCTGTTATGAGACTGCCTGAAGCCGTGGAATTTCAATTTGAACCCACAAAGTCAACTTAAACGCACTGCTATATCCGTAGTTAGAGTCGCTCGTGAAAGTGACCACACAAATCTTAACACCGTAGCATGCGTCTCCGCCAATGACTCTGGCCGAGTGACCAGCGGGAGAGCGAGAGACCGTCGTACGGCAGTGCGCCGGGCGCCGTGCTATCCCGTGTTGCCATCATGCTGCACGATGACCCCTATACTTATCTCTCACAGGTTCTGCGAGAGACCGGCGCCCGGCGGGCGGGTGAGCGGGGTGCGGCGTTTTTGCGGTACGCGCGGGGCCGCCATCCCGTGTCGGCGGCGGCGGCCGGCGACAGCGCCCTGCTGTCGGCCCGTCCCGGCCGCGCCGCTGACGGATCACCGCCGTCCGATGCCGTGACGTCACACGAGGGTGGTCTCATTGGGCATGCGGCTCGGTGCCGGCCTGCCTGTCCCGCCACCGCCGATATGTCACATGGCGCATGAGCAGCGTGCGGGGAGACGGCGGGACGGCGAGACGGCGAGACGGCGAGACGGCCGCCCGGCCACGCGCGCACACGCAGAGCGAGATCCGGGGACGGCAGTCTCCCGGACTGTGCGATCCGGGCCACCTGTCTGGATCTCTGCTTAGATGGATTGACCCTGCGCCGGCGCACAAGCCAGCCATCGACGCCTTGTAGCAGGCAGCTCAATGGCCAAGGATCGGGCATTAGACGGAGATTGGACGATGATTGCTATGCAAACGTGACATGACATGACATGATCGGCACTGGTACTGACCTACGCTACGCTGCAGTCTCCAACTGGGGTGTCTTTCTGACGTCGGGATATGGACAATGGACATGGCCAGGCCATGCCACAGCCACACAGTTGATAGGCACTAGTGGTGCCAATCGGCACAATCATTTTCGGAATTCCGAATTTGTCCGAAGACCGATTCGGCTTTCGGACGGACATAAGCATATTTCTTTGGACATTTTCGAACATCCAATACCCAAGGATGGCTTGTCGCGAAAATCACTTAGTTACTTTTTTTATAAAAAAAATAAAGTGTGCCACAGGTAATTAATTTCCATAACAAACGCTTTTTCTGCTTTCGGACAAATTTCGGACACAATGATTTTCGGACAGATTCAGACGGACAGCTGACCAATGACCATGTCTTGGACATCGGTAGGACATTGGACACATATTTTCTGAAGGCACAATGAAACGCCGATGTAGTTCATACGGTCCAATTACCGTTGATGAATCACAATCATTTCGCCATATACGCCGAGACGCACTGTGGTTACCGTCTAGTTCTGCGATGCAGTCTCTCGAAGGGTCCATTAATGCCGCGAGGGGGTGTCCCAATTATCGCGGCTGTCGTCTGCCCCACCCGGTGTTACCGTTCTATACCAGACTGCAGTCTCCACAGGATTGGAAGACAGACGGGGACCTAATGAGACGTTTTGCCACAGTACGCTCCCAGGGCGGGTGGGTGCGAACGCCGAACGCCTCAGGTTTGCACTGCAGCGTGGGCTGCTGTTGTATACAGTGGGCAGAGTCGGCCCTTTCGACACCGGCCAGTGTATACAGTGTCAAGTACCCAGCAGCGCCGGTCCATGCATCCTGGCGTCATTCGTCACAGGAATGTCGACTGGAAAGTCGCCTGTGTCGTTCCACCGGAGTCATTTGAGTTATACTGAGCGGGCGTCTCATCCGAGTCAGACTAAGACGGATCCGGTCCGAGTAAAACTGAGCGGGCGCCTCGTCCGAGTCAGACTAAGACGGGTCAGGTCCGAGTCAAAATGAGCGGACGCTTCGTCCGATATTCTACAAAACATGTGCCACTTTCTCGTCAACATCTCCATTGCTTATCTTAACTTTTAGCTGTTCGAGATGAGTCATCTCATCAAAAGCAGCAGGCCGACCACAAAGCGCACTCGCAAAGCATCCCAGGTGTACAATTTGGAGCTGTGTAGACGACCTGTCTGTCGTCTACACAGCTCCAAATTGTATGCAGATCTCGAATACAAACACTCAGCAGCTTGCAAATGGAGGCTGGGTAGATCGGTGGGCACACCTTTAATGTTTGGACGAGCCTGCGCCCGTCCTCTCCGCCAGCATCGCCACCTAGTGACTTGTGCGGGAGCTACGGAACCATCTTCCCACTCCGCCCCCCCCCCCCGCCCCGCCCCGCACCGCCACCGCCCTCACCCCCGCCTGCAAGCCGTCGTGCAGAGCGGCGAGCGCTGCAGCCCGCCGCGGTCAGCTGAGCGGTCGTGACGTCACTGAGCTGCGTGACGTCACCGTCCGTCCGGCCGGCGGCGCCGTCTATCGGCAGAGCGGCAGACTGTTTGGACAGGCGCTCTGCCGGCGGCGGCACGGCAGCTCAGCTCTCTGTAGAGCTGTCACCGCCGGGAGGGGTGCCTCACTGTCGGCGCCCCCCTCCCCCGTCCCACAGCGGTGCGCTGTCGTGGCCCGGAGACCGCCCGGCAGCAGCGGCACGGCGCCATCCCAGAAATCCGGCTAAGCTCGGCCAAATATGATGGGCGGAATCCGCGGCGCGGCCGCTTCTGACATGATGTCTTGCTTGACGGGCCGAACAGCGGAGGAGACTCGGCGCCTCCCAGACTCTCGGACCGGTCCCAGCAGAGCCAGAGCCTCTCAGACCTGTCGCTAAAGCACTCCGGTACCGGTACTATGGGTGCCGGATCTTTCAGCTCAGTACCACGAGTGCCTGAGTCTCTCCGACCTGTCGCCAAAGCACTCCGGTACTATGGGTGCCGGGTCTTTCAGCTCGGTACCACGAGTGCCGGAGTCTCTCCGACCTGTCCACGAAGTTCTCCGGTAACACGGGTGCAGATTCTGTCAGACTAGTCAACACAGCCCGAGTCCCCCCCCCCCCGCCCCCCCCCCCCCCCCCCCCCCCCCCCACCGCCCCACCCCGCCCCGCACCGCCACCGCCCTCGCCACCGCCACCGCCCCCAACTAGACGGCGGATGTGACGCGTGTCGAGACGATTGACAAACTGACGACTCAAGACTAGGACACAAGACATCAATTCTGACTGATGCGTCGTTAAAC
This sequence comes from Chirona hameri, assembly GCA_036785665.1. Lineage (NCBI taxonomy): Eukaryota > Metazoa > Arthropoda > Thecostraca > Balanomorpha > Balanidae > Chirona > Chirona hameri. The sequence goes on from JAXIVJ010001682.1 coordinate 33,429, forward strand.
AAGACAGAAAACAAACAAAAAACACAGTCTGAGTCTCCCAAACTGAGCCCCACGGTACTCCGTTGCTGCGCGGGTGCCTGGTCCTCCAACCCAATGCAGCATTTGCACATGGATGATTCGATAGATGATAACGAGATAATTTATCCGCGGATTTATCCTTTATCCGCGGATCTATCTTAATTAAGAGATCAACACCGCAGACTAACGTTCACAAATTGCAAACTTTGCTCAGCACGGAAAAATCAGGAGGTGCGGGGAGGTTAATGGGTATAGTAAAATCCTAATTGCGGCAATCGTAGTTTTCTGCATGCAAATTTTTCGTCAGTTGCGGCATGTCACTCATTTCAGCAGACCCCTGATCTGAAGAGCAGGTTCGGATTAACTTCTGTGGCTTCGGCAAGGAATGTGGATGACATGATGCAAATTGACGGAATCAGTTTTGGTAGCCCGGATGATGTGTTACTGGCCTGACCGGACAGTCAGTGCTGAATGGCACCGCAAATCGCTAGCGATAAATCGAGGTACACCCATGTAGGTATGTCGCATAACTCTCTCGAGATTTTGCAAGAACATGAAGGAGTATCGAGTTTCAGATCTGTCTCAAGCATTCGGTGCGTCAAAGTTCAAGCAATGCATAAGCTATTTAAAAGTGGTTAAATGGCAACATTCTAGGAGGAATGAATCAGGGGTTCATCTAACATGTTAAGCGGGGGGACACCCCCCCCCACTCACGAATCCAGCCCCCCAGTCAAGCTGGACATCGATCACTGGGGGGGGGGGGGGGAGGGGGGGATAGCACCACCGGCGCCACCGTCCACAAAGCATGCCTGCAGCTTTTGCTATCTTGAGCTATCGAAAATTAAACGTTCTATTTCATGAAATGAAGGAAAATAAAGATAGTTTAGTAGCCAAGCTACTATGAATCATAACAATAATATTCCACGCTAGACCTAATGTCAAATATCGGCAGACTGTTACCAACATTATGACAAATTCTAACTCTGTCAGTCCCGTATTCTAATTGGTTGCGTATTCTTCGGAGGTACGATGCGGAATTGTATTACCATGGCAACCATTGTTTGTTTACCTGTCTGTCTGGATTGAGGAACACGACGGTGGGAGTGGACCGAGTTCCAACGGCCAAAGGAGGATTAAGGCTCGTTTTGCGATGGACATCAGACATTTTTTTTTCCGTAAGAAGGTAAATAAAATTGTGTTTATGCCCGGCTCAGAACTATGGGACTGGTTTATTTTTAAGCAGTTTACATTTTTTGTTTGTGGCTGGAACGGAACCTACGGTGTGGTTTCGTCACTCGTGGACATGACCCACTATATTTTGAGAGGTATGATGTCCAGAACTTGCCTAGGTGCTACAAAGGGGATCCAGAAAGGCGGTTTGGGGAGGGGGGCTAAACCTAAAAAAGTTCTACAAAATTCTGATAACTCATCGGATTTTGCTCCCTTATGCATTGGTAGTTGAAATAAAAACAACTTTTCTTAATACAAGTTGATTAGTTCTTATTTTATGTCGGGAAATGTGTCAATTTTGTGATTTTTTTCTTCACAAAATTGAAAAAAATTTGTCACAAAATTTCAAAATTTGTAAACTTTTAAGTTGTTTTTAACCTTTTAAACCATTTATCAATAAATGGCTTGATAAATAAATGGGCATATAAAATGGGAAAAAATCACAATTTCACAATTTTTTGGAAAAAATTGTGAAATTTTGTGACAAAAAATTTCAATAAAAAAATATTGAGTTGTGTGTTATCATCAAAAGAATCACCCATAATTTATTTAGGCATTTACAAAACATGTGCGCATTAATATTCACTCCAGCGCGCTGGAGTGAATATTAATGCAATATCTAAAGGAATTTGACTGGGGGGGGGGGGGGCGGAGGCTGGCTGCTGAAGCGGCCAGCCCCCCAGTCAAATTCCCTTAGACGAGTCCCTGGAATGAATAGATAGCAAGTGACCTTTGTCTATCAAGTGAGTGATATCATAATCAAGATATTATATCACCCCGATAATAAGCACGACTATAATATTCTTTCCCCAAACCAAACTCTGCTGGAAGTTGGCCCGCATCCAGCTCTGCCAGCGTCATCCCTCCTCACCCGGACCCACACCCGGGGGATGAGGCCCTGTCACGACATTGTCCAGTCTCACAGCGCGGTCCAGCGGCACCTTAGCAGGAGACGTAATCGACCGGACACAGTTGGGAAAACAAAAACAGCTTCCCACGGGCCTGCGGGCCGGTGCGGCCGGGCCGGGCCGCGCGCGGCTACGATGTGCGCGTCCGATACTGTCCAGTTTTTCACCGCGCACGTCGCCGACTCGCCGATTCGTCATCCTCAGCGGGACGGCTCGTCATTTATAAGCCGCACCGAGTTGTCAGACGCCGCAAAACGAATTCACTGCGTCGGCTGCCGGCTCACAGCCACGAGAGGAGGAAAAATCGACAACAACCGGAGGCAAATTATGTAAAATATTTTAATTCGTGCTATGAAGATACCTTCTGTGCCTTGTGTCCAATTGTAGGAATTCTGAAGTTTTCGATGGTTTGTAGCAAATATTCGATCAGTTTGTCATCTCTGATGACTGGTGCAGCACCGCTACAAATCATCACAAGTCGACAGGCAGCGAGACCCTGTCAGATACTGATAAACACCCCGGCAAGGGCCTCGGCGCCTCGCAGGGGCCTCTGCTGGCACCCGGCCCTCCCTCGTCGACTCTGCCGCAGTGAATGGACTGGGCAGCGGCGACCGCACGGACACATAAACACAAACCGACACCTGGAAAGCAGGCGGGGACCGGATCTGTTCCCATGGCTGGTGCATTGCACAACCGGCGATGCAGGAGCCCACGCCGAACACAGCCCGGTGGTGGAATTTCTCCCGGCCGCAAACCGACCAAGTGGCCATGATCGCTTCGATGGCCTCAAACCGAACCAATAACAGAGGCGGGCTCGGTTGGTATGGAACTACCTCTCCGCTCTCTTGGAACGTACATGTATACATATTTTGGGTAATATAAACGTGGCAAGCACATACTTTTTGGTAAATAATATATTATATGTGTTACTTAAACTACATGATTTTGTTCATTTCAAGATGACATTCAAAATAATGAAAATAAATATTGATATTCTAGTTTGTCCATTCGTTATGCCCATTCCGAATACTACGGGCAATTATTGTCTATTTACAATACCTTCAAAGTCATGTCGATGGAAGCGATTAAATTGGAACACTTCTGTTTGCGCATTGCCTATCTTCGTGAACCACTATGCTGCACATACCTCTACTGACGAGCCCTAGACTGCCACCCGTTTCCGCCTGATTCCGTTCGATTCCGCCTGCGATTCGATCGCAGTTCAGTCAGCTGTCGACGTGTCTGCCGAAGCCTCTCATCCCGCATCGAAGCCTCTCATCCCGGCTCCGGAGAGCCTGCTGTCACGACGGCCACTTCCCGAATTTATAAACACGTGCAAAAACAGTCGAGAAGCTTCCTCGTCTCCTCCTGCAGAAACGTCAACAAACGTCGGTCAGCATCAATCGGCGACGGCTGGTTTTTGCTCAGCGGCCGCATCGGGCGGGTTAATCTCCGTGTGTGCCATCCGGGGCAATGCTTAAGAAGAGAGATCCTGCGGGAACTTCTGCAGCAGAAGAGGATGCCGCTGGGTTTCTGTCAAGTCATTGCGTCTGAGAACCTGCACCAACCAGCTGCGATGTTCCAACGAGTCCGATGGTGAGTTCACCAAGATAATGACGTCGCAAACGTTGGTGGCGTACCACAAAACCGACATTGCCCGCAGGCGAATGCATAATAAACACATTGTTAAAAATCGTCTGCAGATCTTACAAGTTACAGGCCGGGTAATGTAAAAACGGCTGCGGAAAGGAATTAACTTGTAATACGTACTTGTAATGCCTAGTAGAGAGCCTATCAATGTCATCTTGACAGTCGGTTTGAGTTGATAGTGGTAAGACACGACAGAATTGGCACTAAACACTCGTCTCTACTAACCGAGGTATTGAGCGCCAAACTAGACCCCACTGAAGCTGAAGTCTTATTTTGGAAAACAACCCACATCCAGCGCCACATTATTCACGTGTTTGAGACTTTCTTTTGCATCTCACTAGCCGGTACCGGCAAATGTATTGCGTTTCTTGGCGTTCTCAGTGCATTTAATGCAAGTTACAGCATATCTTGGCACTTTTAATTCGATTGTTCGGTCCACTCAGTCCCGTCTACTCCCGGCTACCTACTCCCATCTGAGTGCCTGGTTGAGGCCGGGTTCGGAGCCGATTGGACGGAGAGGCACAGTCGCACGCCGTCGCTCGTGATGGCACTATTTACTGGCACCCCCATAAACACGGTCTAATTTCCGAGCGCGCACCATCAGATACCACCAGCTGATCCGTGCAATGTCTTAATTACGGCGCCGCGACGAAAAAGCGGCGACAAAAAAGCCGATCTCCGGTCACCCCTGGCGCTCCGGTCCGCCCCCCCCCCGACGCACGGCCCAGCGCTGGCCACATGGGAACCCGGGTCAGCCGCGGGGTCAACCGGGACGCGACCCGCGCCGCCCATGCGGCCCGTGCGGCCACGAGTGGTCGCGAGCGGGCCTTTCCCTGGCGTGTCGACCGGAGGGACGGCTGGCGCCGAGGAGTGTTCACAGCCGGAAAAGCGCTCTCCGGTTGGCCGAGTTTTCCTGTTGGTGGCTCCGCGAGACCAAACTGGGCAGACGCGATGAGTAAAAGACACGTTCTTAGTTGTAATAAAGTGAGTTTATTAGCGTGGCAGCGTCTGTAGTCATCTGGTGAACCGGGGAATCACTGTTTTTAGTGATTTCGCATGGGGTCCGTCGCTGATTAGTCATGACTTTGAGGTAAACACAATTGATTGCATGACATGCATGGCCGGTGTAAAAATGGTCTTACAAAAAAAAACACATTCCGGTGTTTTTCTTGATAAAGTCCAGACCTTAACGAATAAGTGCAGTGTGTTAATTGAGTCGCCTTATCACGGCTCCTTTGGTCATAATTCATGCTCCAGTATCTAGTTCCTGCGGCTAGTGCAGGAAGGCATGGCAGACGCTCAAAAGACCATTACCGCCCTGTCTTCCACACCACAGGTGTTATTGCATGCATATATAACGGCTGATGATTAACATCAGAGAAGAATAATGAACAGCAGGTTAGCACAGCTCCTCTTCCACCCTATGCGTCCCTCCTAAATGAAACCATCTGTTCGTACCCAAGACGGGTCAACCTCCTGTCCATCACATCTTGTCACACAGACCCCTACCTCTCTCGCTCCTCCACTCACACCGAGAGACTCGATGCCTCGATGCTGAGAGACTCGATGCCTCGATGCTGAGAGACTCGATGTCTCGATGACAGGGTTGTCATAGTACCAATGGCTCTGTTAGTACCGCTCGGCCACCCCGCAGAGCGGCGGATAACGCTCCATGCGACCAATGGTCGCGTCACGAGCGGCCCGACAAATAAGCGGGGACGCCGCTCGGGGCCGCTCGGGGCCGCTCGGGACCGCTCGGGACCGCTCGGGACCAAGGAGAGCCTAGGTCACGGGGGAGGGGCGGGTCACGTGAATTACACCCGACCCAGGGCGCCGGTGTGACCGAGAGCGCGAGAAAAGCGCACAAAAACGCGCCATAAAAACAAATAACATCACTTTACTCGCGATAAACGTGCTAATGCCTCACTCGGCTAGCGCGGCGTCGGCGTCGGCGCGCGTTTCGTGCCGCTCATATGTGGATGGGCCCGATGGCGACGACGGCCGAGAGTAAGATGTTCCGTAGCGCCGTACCGTTCCGTAGCCTCTGACCTGAGACGGCTTGACTATTCCCATCGGAGGAACATATGGAACGAAATCATAAGACCTGGCATGACTGCAGCGTTACAGGCCGGCTTGCAGCAGCAGTGATTTTTTAGCAGAATTGTCCGTACGTGCTGCGGTTTGCGCCACTGAAAGATGTTTACCTGAATGTGGCAACAGCTACAATGCTTATTGGAGCAGTGTTTGTTGTTATTTTGGTACAACAGTTTGAAGTTCACTGGAACCATTGCTATGCATGCAGCAACAGCTGTGAAACATTACCCATTCAAGCTTTCTGTGTTTAAGAATCTTGATCGCTAGCATTACCGACATTGTAGGCACAGTATACACACATGTGTTTTGTATGCTGCATTTCTGATCGATATGGGCCAGTTGACCACAGTGTTGAGCGACATTTACGCTGTGCGTGCAGATACCGACGTCAACAAAAGGACTGAATCAGATATGCCGCCCTCGCGCACCTGACCGGTGTTGCACCTGAATGGGCTCCAGCCTTGAAGCGTAAAAGTGCATCGAATATGTAAGCAGATTGGCAAGCAAAACAGTTAGCAAGGTGCGTTGGAGGCGGGAAGCCGCATATCATTGTCAGCCATCACGTGCATCCTACAGATGGTGTCAGTACGGCGACAATAGGACGTTGCAAGCGGAACACCATGTCGAAGAACGTGTTGGCGTAGCGTTAATCTGGGCGTGAATAAAATGCACATGTTGGACACCATCTGGAGGTGATTTACTGCAACGGCTGATCAGTGTATCCATGGGAAATCAGACACTGAATTTGAACCCGATGTAGAACAATCAGGAAGTAGCCTGGGAGGGCATGATAACCTAAAGAGCGAAGGAGACGGACAAACCTTGTAATCGACAGCATACTTCAGCTATCACATAATATACAGGACTACACCCTGTGTTGATTTAACAGGACAGGTACAGGCCCTAGACTGTTCGTAAAGAGGGTGGGGAATGTGATGGAGAGATGGGGATAGAGTCGATGGAGACTGGACGAAGGAAGGTCGTCGCATGCAACTGATATCGCGCGATGTTGAAATGACTACAGTCCGTGAGGCGAGATCTAACGGTAAGTTGCCATCTCAGCAGGATCAGATTGCTGATGAGCTGCGAATCACGGGCTACAGGAGACTCCTCGCCATGTGTCCTGCAGCAGGAGACTTCTCGCGATGTGTCCTGCAGCAGGAGACTCCTCGCGATGTGTCCTGCAGCAGGAGACTCCTCGCGATGTGTCCTGCAGCAGGAGACTCCTCGCGATGTGTCCTGCAGCTGTATATCTCGCGAATAGAAGTCATGCACGGTCGCTCACATTGGACGAATGCGCGGTAAATGGGAGCTTCACTTAGGCATCCGAGCTGAAGTCAAGGTCCGGGCCAGACTGATGCCGATCTAGTCTATGAGATCGAGTCAACGACCCCCCACCCGACCGTACCCGTCAACCCGTCACCCGTCAACCTGTCAACCCGTCATCCATCAGTCCAACCACCCACCCGGCTGTACCCCGTCACCCCAGCAGTCGAACCATCCACCCCGTCAACCCGTCACCCCATCCGTCCAACCCTCCACCCCGTCACCCCATCACCCCAGCAGTCCAGCCCTCCACCCGACCGTACCCCGTCAACCCATCACCCCAGCAGTCCAACCCTCCACCCGACCGAACCCCGTCACCCCATCCGTCCAACCCTCCACTCGAATGTACCCCGTCAACCCAGCAGTCCACCCCTCAACCCGACCGAACCTCATCAACATATCGCCCCAGCCGTCCGAAACTTGTCATTCACAACACCCACTGCACCTGTCATAGCCACCTGTCGTGGGCTCCACACACGCTCTCGACCTGTCCCGAGCACGAGGGCACCGGAACACACCGCCAGCCGCGGCGCTATCAGATGACAGCAGGTGTGTCCCACCGGGCATCATACGCCGTCCGATCGACGGCAATGGTCCCAGCCTAATCATTACCTCCACTCTGCACATGTCTAACGGGCGCTCCCGCCGCCCACGCTGCAGACGGCACCGCCGTCCGCCGCCGCCGCCGCCGCCGCCGCCGCCGCCGCCGCCGCCGCCGCCGCCGCCGCCGCCGGAGCCCACCAGCGCTCCCCCATTTAATGCCGCTTGTTCGACCGCTGATTGCCGCTGATTGATTCGATGTTGTCGATGCAGCGGTATCTCATGCATGCTAGTATAGGCCACCGCCAAACCGTAGCGGGGTGCGCGACACCACGCTGACACTACGGACAGGCATATGCTGGTTTGATTTAGCATAAACGGTCCCAGTGCGGGTCGGTTCTGAGTATGTTGGGTTGATTCAGAGCATGTTCATTCGGAAGAACAAAGGCTAGGGTGCGGTGTGTAGGTTGTCACTCGGGCGATCGTTATGGTTGATGCCTGGTAACGGGACAAGCAGGAGACACGGTCACCATTCAACATCCTCACTCAACAACACTCAACATTCACCACTCACCATTCAACATCCGCCGACGGAGACATGGATTGTGCAAGAAACCGAATCTAGAGATAATACAATTAGATTTCGTGGACAGCCTTGAACACAACGATGGTCCTTGGATATGGTACCGGCATAAGTCCTGGAAATGACGGCTTTACATCAATCTGAGTACCAGGCATTAGTCACAGCGTACTGACCCCGAGCATGCATGTAGTGATTGGCCATCCCTAGTGCGGCGACGCGTCGAAAGGCCCCGGTACGCTACCCGGCTCACGCACACACGTCTAATGGGTTAGCTCTACCTCGTCCCATACCGCCAGATCAAACCCTTTTACCGGGAAGCTGCGTTTAACCGACGCATTACGAGGCTCGGGAGAGCTCACATAGCAGACCGCTTACCAGGATGCCTGTGTGTGCGTGGCTATCTGGTCGGATTGCGCGCGGGGCTGCCTAGTCTGCCTCGTCGTCGGCTCGTCACGACTGTCTGCACGCGAAGACAGCGCCGCCCGCTGCATGGCGGAGGACTTACCGAGACGATAGCGACCTCTCGGATACTATCGGCCGCTGCAACTGGCCCCAAATCGCTATCTAACATGACTCCATCATTAGCAAGCACTCCGCTTATCGCATACGATCTCCAAAGCGGCCAAATTTAGCGGACGGCGGAATGCCAGGCCGTCTTTCCTCGTCCATCGCGACGCTACAGCCTGCAGGTCAGAACGGAACGGAGTGTAGACACTACGGCTCGGCTCTTCTAGAGAACAGAGCCTTCTCGGAGCGGGTATGATTCAGTAACAAATACATGGTGAGTTTGGTTCGAACAGCGCGCGTGTTTCTCGTATCGTTAGTGTCCACTGGCGCGAGCGGTTCTGTGTGCGCACGGGTCAGCTGGCTGTCTGTTTCTGCCAGTGTCAGTGTCAGTGCAGTGTCAGTGTCAGTGTCAGTGTCAGTGTCAGTGCCGGTGACAGTGCCATCAGTGTCAGTGTCAGTGTCGGTGACAGTGCGATCAGTGTCAGTGTCCAGTCTCAGTGTCGGTGCCAGTGGCCGTGCTTGTTTGTGTGCTGTTGCCAGTGCCGCCTGCCGGTGTCGGTGTGTCTACACTCCGGCGCCAGTCTGGCGGCCTCTGGCCTCCGGCCGCCGCCCGGTCGCGGCTCAGCGCCCCGCTCCGGCCATCGTCCGTCCGCCGCGACACACGGCAACGCAAACCATAAGGCGAAACTGCGCACTGCGCGGCCTAATTGCCGTGACCGCAGAGGCGCTGTCACGGGCCGTCACGCGACGGCCCGGGACGGCCCGTCACGGAGTCGTCACAGGCGTCACGGCGTTACCGGGCCGGCGCCGCAACGGTACACCTGCGTTCTTATGTCTGCTACAGCCCGACAGTATTACTCAGCGTGTTTCAGTTTGCGGCTTCGTCGCTTTTCGCCTCATCCGACGCTTCCGGCATGCTTCGCGAACGACCCGTAAATTTTCATTAGGGGATTAGCAGCCGGCAAATGGGGTATTTCGCCGAGGCACAAACGGCCGTTTCCTTCTGCAATGTTGCAAGCGGCGTGGTCGTGCCGCAGCTTTCAGCGCGGGGAGCTCTCGGAGCAAAAACGAAGCCGACCCCGGCCATAGCACGGCCTACGGAATTCAGACAATTCTCGGCGACGAGGACAGCTGGCCAGGACGAGCGTTGCGTGTGCTCGATTTTATGGCGCGGTCCCCTGCAACTGCTGAGTAATTTTCCCTGTCGGTCGGCGGTAAAAACGCTCTGTGTGCCGCGGCTGCACGTCCCAGCTGACGTCACGCAGATTTAGGCCAATCAGCGGGCGGTACGCTGCCGAGCGGCGGGCTGGGTCGCGATCGTCGCTACGTGGGGGCGAGGAATGCTACTACGACGCCCCCAGTGACATGCGGTGGTCTTCCCCGCGATCCCATGACGTGAGATGGCTATAATTACATTGCGTTTTCGGGAGTTTGTTTTGATGTTGTCGCTCGATATTGTTACACCATTGGCCAGTGATGGCGCTCTTGCGGCCAGTGATGGCGCCCCGGCCAGTGAGGGCGCCCCCTGACATAGATGGCGCCTCTCCGGCCCGTAACAGCGCCCCTCTGGCCAGCGACGGCGCCCCTCCGACCAGTGACGGCGCCAATTCGGCCAGTGAAGGCGTCTCTCCGGCCAGTGAAGGCATCTCTCCGGCGAGTGACGGCGCCCCTCCGACCAGTGACGGCGCCCCTCCGGCCCGTGACGGCGCCCCTGGCCAGTGGCGCCCCTGTCGATCGGGCGGCGCCCCTCAAGGCAATGACCTGGTCCTTTGTGAATTTCTGCGCACGCCACTGATTGAAGTATGACAATTAATTAGTGACTAGCAGGCAACATGTAACATCATTTTCCCATCGAGTGACTGCCTGCTATCCGGATACACCGACATTGCCGCGGGTTTCCAATAAAATACCACAGCGCAAGCATCAGTGTAGCAGTAATGTAAAACTACGATGCTCGAGGACTGAACAGCACTGATCATTATCTTTGTAATCTATAAAAAATATAATAAGGCATACCTATGCATAATTTCCAATTTTATCAATGTGCAAACTTGCCAGCTTGTAAAATTTACAACCGGCTTTCAGTCTCACTCTTATTACAGTCCGATACTTTCAGGTAACATCAAAAGGTCATTTCGCACACACGTGTACGCAGTTTCGAAATACATCTGGACTCCGCACTGGACGCAACGTAACGTCTGGCGGAGCATAACGACACAACCTGCGTGTCGGCCTGAACAATGAATGTCCAGAGCGCCGCCAGTCAAATCAGGTCCAATCTGGACCGTCAGCTGGCTGGCGTCATCAGCTGATGATGATGACGTCATCGTCTGATTATGATGGCGTCAGCGGTGCGGGCCGGCCTTCACGCAGCCGATCCCGGCGAGGCCCACAGGAAAGTCTGCACGATTAATAGCCTGGTTTTAATGAGCTCGCAGTCGCGCGGCCGCGGCGCTCTGGGTGTGTCATGAACAGGGCTCGCCGGCCACGAGGGGGCACTCATGAGGGGGGAGGGGCAGCTGGGCGGGGCGGGGCTGGGCCGGGGGGGGGGGGGGGGGGGCGCCGAACTGGTTCACCGCCAGCCCGACCCGCCGGCGGAAACCAGCTCCGACGCACTGCTGGTGACCCCGTCAGCAGCGCGTGCAGCGGCCGGCCGACTAGCCGCGCCTCGCGCCAGCCGGTATCAGCCCGCTGCTGCACATTTGCAACCGCAATTCACGTAATTTTCGCGATATCTTGTTACTTACTGGCGGGGACAATGGGTCGACTAGACAGGGAAATTAGGGGTGGCCGGCCGACTCGGTGGCAGGCTCGTGACGACGCTGCCTCGATGCTTCCGGCGTGAGGCTCCGCCGAAAAACAGGCCAGCCCAGCGCAGGGCGAGCTGCCCGCGAGCGCCGCTATGCCGCGAGCGCCGACCGGTCACTGGTGGGGGGAGCGCTGAACAAGGCAGCCTGGACGTTCTCACAGCCAGGCCGTGCAGCAGCGGCGGCCCCTCCCGCCCGACCGCACGCGGCTTGAGCAATAAACTGGCCGTCATGACGTCAGGGAAGAAGCGAGATCGATCGATTAGATATTCGTCTTGCCCACCCGAGTGTCTGGGCACTGCAAAGACGGACAGACGGACAGATACCCGCTGCAGCCGGCAGGAAATTTCCACATCTAGAGTTGTGTACAAGATATGCTATCTGTGTAGGTGCATTTAGGATGACACGTTTCCTGAAGATAGTCCGATGTCTGCATCACGGGAACACATCGCTCTGACAGAAAGATAAATGGCGGAACCACACTTTCCTTCTTACGCACACCAGTGGACGCATTTTGCCTACATGGGTTCAAATGATTGCAGGTCTGCATTTCGTCAGCTGCTTGCATGGGAGTGTGCCACTGCGTAATAATTTGTCCAGCACATGCCTTGGCATGATTTTGTCGGGTCTATAATATCAGATGCAACAGTGACAACTCACTGTGTCGTCTGTTCTCAAATATCACATAGTTTGATACCCATGTCGTCACACAGTTTACCGCTCTTTCACCGCTCTCAAATGTGCTGAGTGCACCGCTCTTTCACCGCTCTCAAATGTGCTGAATGCAGCGCTCTTTCACCGCTCTCAAATGTGCTGAATGCCCAAATGGAGCATGTTCGACGGACTGTCGGTAACGAATGGTGTGATCGGTATCAAGGCCCACCTCCGTTCGTGGAAGACACCGCTTTAGGTCAGCGGGTTCTGTATGAACTCTGGAGCCAGCTGGTCCTGTATATACAGTTTGTTTTTTATATTTTGGACGAGTCGAAAGCGTTTGTGAGGTGTTAAAACTGACTGATGGAAAGCCGTCCCGGGGGAATTTTACGTCATTCGGTTAACCATATTTATGAAACAGACATTGCACGTAATGGCATTAATAGAAGCGTTACTGCTTAACCATGACAGCCGAAACAAAGCACATGAGCCAATGGCAGCAAACAAAAATAAATACAATTACACGGAATTAATCCCAAAAAAGTAACCCGAAAAGCAAACGAAGATTAATAAGAAATATCAAGTCGGTGTTTACTGTAATCGCTTTATTTTCGCCGCATAACATGCTTTGCTTTCTTGGTACCCACCAAGATAAGACAATTGGTCTCTGATAAATCTGTTTTCGCAATGGGATGTGTCGTGGGAGGCTACATCTAAATCACTCGCGTGTGACTGGATTAGCCCTGCTGTTTGATAACTGCAACCGCTAATCCTTTTGTAATCGGCATGGTACCCGAGGGCCGTCACATCTTGTTTAAGACCTCGGCTTGATGCAGCATCTGTCGGCTTCTCAAAACCGTGCGGCCCGGCGGGCCCAGCAAAAAGCCGCGGCTGGGTTCTACAGACGCGCCCTTTATGAGGGGTACTCCGGCGTGCATGTCGGTAAGGGCAAAATTTTCATGAATCTCAATTTCAAAAGAACGCGCGTAACCTGTCAGATTTGCGATGTAGTTGTCAGTGACTGAGTGACCTTCTCAGACAAGCGGAGTCCTTTGCTGGCGGCAATGCTCCTCACTTCAGTCTTACCAGAGAGGAATTCAGAGTGGACAAGCTTTTATCGCCGACTCGCATAGTGCGTGCTTTATTTGACCGGAAATCACCGCTAATAGAGTCAAGCTTTCACGTCGGCCAATGCGCGCTCGCTGTTTTCATTTTTAACAGCAGTTTTGCCCTGTCATCTGTCAGCTCAATCCCTATCGAACATCATCTGACTGATTTTCACCGAGCATAAGCCTTATTTCATCTTGCCACTTTCGAACACCGTTTTGGAATTAAATCGCTGTCAGTGAACACCGACTCTCTAATGCAGTGCCCATTACACACCCCACCACCCACGACGGTGGGCTTCCCAACGCACCGATCCCACTTCGCCGAGCAAACACGGCGCCAGCGCAAGCGGTTTACGGCCTCGGCGTTCTGCAGAGACGCGTACAACCAGTTGTCGGTGTCATAGTAGCGGCGTAAGCCGGCTGTTGGCCGCCAAGTTTTCAGCCTCCGCTGCCACCCGGGCGGCTGCTTTAGTACTTAGCTCAACACCTCGGCCGGTGGATTTTTTTATCGATTTAATGGACGGTCCGGTTGGGCGCGGGAGACTGGGTGATCGTCTCGTCACCACGGTCGGTCGATGGCGGGCGAACTCAGACCAGATCCCTGCAGTCGGACAGAGAAATGCCCCCGATCGAGAAATGAAAACCAGATTCCCGGCGACATCAAAGACCGGGTGTAGAACTGGACGCACGATCTCTTATGTCACCCGGCAGTGACGACTGACGAGCCGCAGTGATTTCCGACCGCTAAAGTGAGCGGCTGAAGGGACGTTCACGTCATATCGACACCCATCACACCAGTAGCGGGAAACTGACCGTCTGAGCGCCCACTGATCCACCACATCTGACGGGGCCGGACGAGCTCAGGGCGGCGGCTGTGGCTGCTGTGGCGGCTGCAACGGGGGCGGGCGGCTGTGACGGGATCGGGGCGGGGGCGGGGGCGGGGGCGGCGCGGCGGCGGCTACTGGTGACCGCGCCGCGGCAGCCCGTCTCCGCGCTGACAGCGGATGACTGCGACCGGCGTCGGCTAATGATCTGCGCTGTGCCGCTATCACCGCGCTCAATCGTCTTCCCAGCGCGCCGCGCACAGATTGATTGGCCGATCGGACGCCGCCAAAAATCGCCGCCGGTTTTCCCATTGTGCCGGCGCGGCAAGAGCTTTAATCTGGAGCAGAGCGGCTCGAGCGCGTCTCCCGTGCCCGCAGCCAATCGGGACGCATCGACACTGCGAAATATTTAGGGCCGTCGTATCGCCGCGCCGATCGCCAGCTTGTTACGACACCCAAAAATGACCACTTTTGACAAATGCTAATTGACGGTTTCGCAGTCATACGCATACTGGGGCAATCGGGAGCGGCTGAGCGTCTTCGGTGCCTGTCCAACCCACCATCGGCCCCTTCAAACCTATTGCCAATTTATGTCTTGGTTGGTTGCAGCGCCCATTGGGCACCTTGCTTGCGTAATACGGCGTGTTCACGTCGATTTTCAGCGTGGCCAAATAAAACAGCAATGAGACGGTGATCAGCAAGTCTGATGAGCCGCGCATACTGCTGCCCGCACAGCGCCGTCAAATAAATCTAACCGCCAGGTACGCTTTCAATGGTGCTAATTAATCTCTCTGAGCCCCGGTGGTCGGGCAACAGCGCTTCCCATGAAATCGGCCGCCGTGCTCCTACTGAGCTACACAGGTGATGGGGTTAATCTGTGTAATATTTCATCAGCTGGCTGGCGGCGCGCAAAAAGGCTCGGCGCGCGCGCCACGATCGTGCCCACTGCGGCGGGTGGCGCGGCTGCCGCTCAGCTGACGGTACAGGAGTGCTGATGGTGCTCGTGGCTCGGCCGGCC
The DNA here is from genome assembly GCA_036785665.1 of Chirona hameri. Lineage (NCBI taxonomy): Eukaryota > Metazoa > Arthropoda > Thecostraca > Balanomorpha > Balanidae > Chirona > Chirona hameri. The sequence continues at coordinate 48,697 of JAXIVJ010001682.1, forward strand.
GCCCGCTGCCCGAGAGGGAGCAGCAGGACCCCGGCCGAGAGGTGCATCACTCACAGGAGCGGAGTGCGGCACCACACAGCACCACACACACACACACACACACACACACACACACACACACACACACACACACACACACACACACACACACACACACACACACACACACACACACACACACACACACACACACACACCCACACCCACACCCACACCCACACCCACACCCACACCCACACCCACACCCACACCCACACCCACACCCACACCCACACCCACACCCACACCCACACCCACACCCACACCCACACCCACACCCACACCCACACCCACACCCACACCCACACCCACACCCACACCCACACCCACACCCACACCCACACCCACACCCACACCCACACCCACACCCACACCCACACCCACACCCACACCCACACCCACACCCACACCCACACACACACACACACACACACACACACACACACACACACACACACACACACACACACACACACACACACACACACACACACACACACACACACACACACACACACACACACACACACAGCACAGCACAACACAGCACAACACACACACACAACACACACACACACACACACACACATCACAGCACAACACACACACACACACACACACACACACACACACACACACACACACACATACACACAGCACGGCACAACACAGCACACACACACACACAGCACAGAACAACACAGCATAACACACACACAACACACACACACACACACACACACACACACACACACACACACACACACACACATACACACAGCACGGCACAACACAGCACACACACACACACAGCACATAACAACACAGCATAACACACACACACACACACACACACACACACACACACACACACACACAGCACAGCACAGCACAGCACAGCACAACACAGCACAACACAGCACAACACGGCTGATGGTGATCATTGGAGGTGGTATGGTGCGTCCCTCGGGAATCAACAGTCAACAGGGCAAACAGTGAAGAGCAACGTGCTGAACGGATGGTGAGAGTGGTCTTTCATAAACATGTTACCCGTTCAGTGGCCCAACCAGAGCAACATTCACATGGTACACATACAAATAGTAGAGAATCTTATTTGTATGGTAAAAACACAAATATTAGAGTCCATCGCTTCATCAAATATCGCAGTGAGCCTGCCCCCTGCACTGATACCCCGCCGCGTCAGATCATCTGATCCCACACCACGATAACCGCGCTGGGCCGGGCCGGCCTACGGACGAGCCCAGGAGGACACTATGCGGTCGACTTTCCGCGACTCGGGCGTGCCGCTGTCCAGCTGTAGAGCGGGTCCGGTGACACTGTGGTCTGTGACTCCGGACCGCACCCTGCTAACCCCCTCCGCTCGCCCCTCCCCTCCCTGCGCCCCTTCCCCCACCCATGAACCACGCCCGGCCGTGTGACCGCCAGCTACTGATTCCGCGGTCAGGAGAAGGGGCCCTGGATGACGCCGTCTTGGCCTGCACTGGACGCCCGGCCGTGTGACCGCCAGCTACTGATTCCGCGGTCAGGAGAAGGGGCCCTGGATGACGCCGTCTTGGCCTGCACTGGACCGATGTCTGACCTCGCTGGAGTTTACAGGATCTACCAGGATCTACCAGGATCTACCCGGACCTCCTCAAACCTCCTCGGACCTCCCAGATCTCCCCGGGAGTTACCGGACCTCAATGCATATCACCGGATCTCACTGAATCTCACCGGACCTTACAAGATCTCACCAGACCATATAAGAACTCACTGAACCCCAATGGGCCGCACTGAACCTTACTCGACCTTACAAGATCTCACCAGACCCTATCAGATCCTACCGGACCTCACCAAACCTCCACCAACCTCCCCACACCTCACCTGCGCTCGGCCACACCGAGCCCACCTTCCAGCGGCTGGCCCGGAGTAATTGAATGCGGTGGCTGCCGGTGTGGTGTATTTAGCTCACGTCCCATGCCCCCTGTCCGCTCGGCCGCGGCTATTTCTCGCCCGTTCGATCTCATTTGGACCACCCGGGGACGCAATCCCGGAGAAAAATCACTGAGCCAGCGGGCGCCGCGCGGCGCGGGAGGTTTTTACGCGGCACCCGGGGAGGCGCGCCACCCCAGTTTTTCCACTCGGTCTAGTGGAGGGATGAGTGGGATAAGACACACAGAGGCGGACAGGAAGTTAGAGATAAATGGAGAGTAAACATTTGTTGAGTGCTTTGATGCATACAATTCGCACGGAAGTTATATCAGCAATAACGCGGAGAAATCAAGAAATAGACCGGAAAGAAGCACCTAAGACGGTACATTAAAAAATATAAATATAAAAAATATTTATCTTACGATTCGTAACATTTGTCAGCTAAATGCCTATGAAAATAGGTTTAGCCTTGTGATAAACGAATCACGTATCAAAACAAGACGTCACTGTGCGATCCAGCCCTCTGCCATCCACTGCTGCTGACTCTGCTAGGCATGCGTGCCACCGATCCCGTCATCCGACGCCCCGCTGCAGGAAAACAGACTGGGTATAACGACCTCCTCCGTCATCAGAGTTCGAGGAAACCAGCCCATGACAGATTGGTGAGATAGCCGCAGTCCGGCGCGGCGCGGCGTGGCGTGGCGCGGCGCGGCGACCGGGGCTCGCACCGGTATCGGCCCCGGAGCCGCCGGAGTCGCCGCTCCAGCCGCTCCGCCGCCTCGCCAGCCCACCACGAGTGGAAACGAGAGTAGAAAGCCATTACGCCGTTCGCATTTTTGCGGTCGCGCCTATTGGCCAGAAAATAAATGTGGGAAATACACCATGTGTTAAAGAAGCCGGCCAGCGAGCGACATGTTAATTAATGAAGTATCACTCGGGCTACGTGGGGAATGCGCAAGGCCAGGCGGGCTCGCCATTCCTTAGTCTGGGGGCTGCGCCGAGTTGGTCGCGCAGATTCCGCGCGGTTATTGGCGCGGTGATCCGTCCGGTCACCGCTGGCCAGCTGTCGCTGCCTGGCGGTGCTGGGCATGTCCTTCTGAGACTCTCCTCCTGAGGCGGTCCAGTCCCCTTCACGTCACCCTGCCGCCGCAGCCACCGCCGCCAGACCACTGCCACCCCTACTGCCATCACCCCTGCTGCCACCCCGCTGCCGCTTCGCTGCCACCGCCTCTGCCACCCCCACTCCTACCCCGCTATCCCCTGCTACCACCTCCGCTGCCACCTCGCCGCTACCACCCCCACCACCACCCCCGCCTGCCGTGCCGCTGCGCTCGAGCGACGTGTGACGGGCCTCTGCGCGTTGCACGGTGCCCACGTCACACACAGCACACCCCGGCAGCCGCATTAAAACATCCTGACACCCGACACGCCGTCGGCCAGAAGACGGGCAAATTGGGGCGAATAAATCAACTCTGTAGCCAACCGGGCGGCGCGGTGGCGGCCGACGGCTGCTGCCAGTAACGTGATGCCGGAGCGGCGGCAGCGGCACGGCCGGGTACGTGACGTCGCCCAGATTGGAAGCGTAATTAAATCGGAGGCGTGCGATGCTACTGTCGGCCGCGTGCAGCCGGTCTGCGGCTGCAAGGCCATGGCGGGCGTGCTGCGCGGATTGCCACATGGGCGGGACGTGCTGGGCGGTGCGGCGGTCGGCACGCCAGCGCGCGTCGGGCGGACGCGGAGCACGCCCATTGCAGTGCGCGTTGTGAGAGGGCGGGACGGGCTTGGGGGAGAGGGGAGGGGGGTAGAGAGAGGAGGGATGGATAGCCTCCGGGGCTGGGTGGTTATTATTATTATGCATATTCACAAACGAGAGATAGGTAACATTTTAAGCAAAATAAACATAAACATAAACATAAATTTAAGGGTTTCCGACAATGGATTACAACAAATGCAAAAAGCTTCTAAACGCCATCGCCCAACGGGATTCAGTCCGATTGCTGACAGGCAGATATATTATGTTATATTTTTATGTATGTTAATATTTTTAGAAGCACGGAGATAGGATCGACCAATGACCTCATTTGCACTGCAATATGTGGGGGATAGGTGAACTGGGCATGTCATGCCGTCCACTCCTGATTGGGCCCAGCCAAGAACGCAGGGTTTACCTGGTGGTCATGCCTTTCTGATGTGTCACTGATAAACATGGGAAGAGTGTAGGATATGCAATGTTCTAACTCGCTGTAAAATGACTTGTCTTATTGTTCCACGCAGAAGCGATAAGCAAGTAGAGACATAATACAAAATGCACTGTGCTAACCTCTCATATTGTGGTAATAATAAATCACAATGGTATAAATCACTCAATAATGCTTCTTTTCTCATGTGGAAAACACGCCAGATTCAGGCGTGGCTGCCGAATCCAGGGAAATACGGAGTAAATTTCCTCCACACCGCCAATTGTGCCGTGTTCATCACCCGCAGCAGGACACTGACTGATGAACACGGAAAAGTGCGGAGTGGAATTATTATGCACCATCATTTTCCTTCGGCAATCGACCACACCCGGGCGGGGCTCTGGTCTCTGATGTTCACGGGAAAACACAGACCCAACTTCCTCCATACAATCACCCGATGCTCTGCAATCACCCGATACTCCATACAATGCACCCGATACTCCATACAATGCACCCGATACTCCATACAATCACCCGATACCCTATACTCTGGTGACTGCGAAGCTAAACACTCCTCACTCACCAAAGGCAACAACATGGACACTCTTTCAGCCTTTCACGAAGCCAGTGGACGTCAGACCGCGTGCGGTCGTGTCAGAGCACTGCTGTAAGCTCGGCAGATGAGCTGTTCCCACCGGGAGAGAGTGCGTCGTACAGCGGTTCAGCAGCGGGGGTTCCTGCTCCTGCAGCCGGGCCTGCCTGGCCTGCCTGGCCTGCCTGGCCTGCCTGGCCTGCCTGGCCTGCCGCGGCGGGCGGCGGGCGGCGGGCGGCTGACCCAGCTCTGACCCCCGGACCACCGCCGACGAGTGCCGCTGATGCACACTGCACGAGCCGCGCCGCGGGACGCCCATCCATCGTGCACCGATCCTGCAACGATCTGCAACATCATCCGCTATCGACACGAGCGGGCAGACAGCCGCCGGGAGAGGCCGACTCGCCGCCGACCCGACTGTGACCCGCCGGTGACCCGACGGTGACCCGCCGGTGACCCGACGGTGACCCGACTGGTGACTCAGGTCCAGCGGACAGACGGCCGCCCAGCAACTGGCTCCTCCTCCCTGATGCGCAGGTGTCCCGGTCTGACCACACCGGCCACGACTTCTCCTAGGCACGGTTCAGGCAGACCAAGGTGGAGAGCCAACGACCAGATAACAATCATAGCCAGTCCCTGCCTATCTGCCCGCGAACGACCCGTCTCCCCGCCCTCCCGATCAAGCGATGTCAGACGGGTTACAAAACCAGAGCAGCCGGCTGCAGGGAGACAGTTTTACTAGTTTTATTACTGGTCCGACGGTGAGCCCATTGTCCGCACGCATAGGCGATTTTTACGCGGCCCGGCTGGCGCTGCTGCAGAGACGAAAGACCGGCGTCGCCGGCTTCCGGTGCTTCCGGTTGAAACAGACGCTGGATGGTGCTCACTGGATGTAGGAAAATGGGCTCGACTTAAGGCGGCCGCACACTAGGCCATTCGGCGCGCGGAGGTCGCGATGGAGCTACGACTTTCCGCGCATCTTTAGCGACTTTCCGCCTTCGCGTCTTGCCGAAACGTCAAAAATCGCGGACGAATGTCGTCGGCCGGGCATCTGCGGACCAGCGGAAAAAGCTGATTCGAACGAGCTTTTTTCCGCGACTGAACGCCGCGGACAACAAAATTGATCAGGCTAACAGTGACGAATCTATGCAAGACAGAGGTACAGATTTTGCACCTCTTGCCGCTGTGAAATTTATTATGTAAAAGTTTCGTGGCCTTTCGTAGTTTCGTGAACTTACATCTTCGTCGAAAAATGGCCATCAATAATTTACCTTGGGATAGGCTGTAGGCACAGGTTGCGACATGCTGTAGGTCGGCGGGGCGGAATCTCGCGAGCAGACAGCGCCGAATCCGCCGGAACAAGGACGATATTCAGCGGTATCGCCGCGATTTTCCGAGGCGGAATTTCGCAGTCATATCGGGCGCCGAATGCGTAGTGTGCGGCCGCCTTTAGGCAGAGCCAGATGAAAGTTGAAACTCGGAGTGGAGCGTGCGCTGACTCTCCGCGGAGACCTCCTATCAGGAAGAATCGAGCTGGGCGTCCATGCGTGGTGTAGCAAAGGAGCAATGTTTTCAGTTTTACTACAGCGATGTTTTGAATGAATGAGACAAAAAGGGCATGATGTCAGGCCGCAATGACATGCATGTCGCCTTAGTAGACCTTCGTGCTGTAACTGATACGGAATATTTCGGCCTCATTTCGATGCAGCCGGTGCTAGTCTGGGACGTCAGCCAAGGATTTAGAAAGGATCGGTGTCGCCGCCAAATTCGTCACGAATACATCGGCCGGTCGCGTTCGATTTACTCGGACTGCATGTCTGCTTAATTTGCCCGCGTAGCACGGTCCGACCGAACAAGCCATAAAGATCGGGACGATAAGTCGGGTCCTTCTGGGTGTGGCAGTGCAGGCGGAATTCACACCGGTGGTCCAAATCGGAGCCATGGCCACCGTTCGGCTGCGAGTCGCTGGTCAAACTGGGCCAATTAGACCGGCAGATGCCAGGCGCACTCCTATGTCTCTCTCACGCTTCTAATTACGCCAAGCTGATAGAACGCCCGCCTGGGAGGGGCGAGAGTGAGCTGGGAAGGGGGGATGGGGCACAGTTGATAATACAAACAGTGCGAGTAATAAACTTTGTCATAAGCAGTCTATGAGTACCATTTATATGCATATCATATTTAAACAAAACGGATTATTTAACTGAGCGGCGTTTGAGCATACTAGCAAGACTTTTGCGAGTAGAATTTTACTAATGCACCTATAAAAACCTCTGCCGCTTCGCAGGCGAAAAGCGCCGCCAGCGAAGCGGCAGCAGCTGACTTGCCGCAGGTCAGCGACACAGTTGCAGTGGCCGGCGACTGTGACCGACAGTCTTCATTAACACACCGGAACACCGCACATTCTCCAAAGTCCACTGCAATTAAGCCGATCTGGGCCGACGCAAAAACACGCACAAAAACCGTCACCAATACGTGTCCAATAATTCCATTGAGTCGCGCTGAACATGAACAAAAAGCAACATCCTCGCCGCCCCGAGCAGTAAGGCACAGTGTTACTTGGTCGTCCGCCGGTCGAATTCCCACTGGAAACAGTTGGACCATTTATAGCTCGAAAACAGATTGGTGGCGCTTTTGACAGGGCAATAAACACCGCACACCAGCTGGCGGCGCTAAAAGACAAACTGCTGGCTGGCTCGAAGCGTGGCAGGCGCGCCGTGCGGCGGCGGCGACAGGCGCCGGGGGATACTAATTTAATCGGCCCCGTCGCCTTCCATCCCCGCTGGTAAATTGATACGCCACTTATCTCAGCGCGCGCTAAACGCTACCGACTAATTGTCGGCGGGCAGATAAAACACGGCTAATGGCGCCACAACTCAGCCGTGCGAGAAGACGACAAGTGAGGCAGCGTCTGGCCGGCACGGGCTGGCGGCCGAGAGTTGCGTGCGACGAGTCCGGACTCCCGGACTCCCGGAGTCCCGGGGCGGGACCGTAGGCGGTCGACAGGGGCATGAACTCAGAGGCATGGGTGACCCCAGGCGACGGGAAGTGTGTTCCCGTTTGTTTCGTCAAAAATGCAGACTTCCCGTCCGTAACGACGAGACGCGGACAGCTGGATGAAATGGGCATTTCACCAGACACAACACAAAGGAGACACAATTCCGCGCCCCAATAGACAGAGGTATGTTCTTATATTTGACGTCAGCGTTTCATCTGCGAGAAAGGAACGCCGCCAGCCCGCCAGTCATTCCGGCGGAAGTTTCAGTCGAGCGAGGCGAATCTGTGACTCCGACGAGAACAGGTTACAGTTCGATCGAGCTCCCTCTCTCGGGCCGGTTCAGTGCCAGTCCTGAGGCACACCACAGCTTGCAGAGCGAGCCGGTATGCCTGAGACATCAGTGAAGGATCAGCAGGAAGGACAACCCCAGCCGTTCGGTTAGTCAGTCTGCCACCAAAACAGACCTCGACATGGCCCGCTTCACGCCCAGCATTGTCGAACGCCGGTACTCCTGCATTACCCGCTCATCACCTCCCACTGAACTCAGCATTCAAATGGCACAAGCGCGGCGCAGCTCGGTACAGCTCGGCACGGCGCGGCGCGGCAGAGACGTATATGGCACGCCCTGCACCGCGTCTGCCGCGGTCGCGCCGGTAATTTGGCAGGCGTCTCCACCCGCCGCCGTTCCCTAATGACACGTCGGCGGCGGCCAGCACGCCGGCAATTAAATAAGTAACACCGGCCGCGGCGGGGTTAATCACCATCCATCGGTACAGCAGCGGGCCGCCTTACAATCAGCCGGCGTCGGACACCGTCCCCCGCGCCCGCTCCGCCTCAGTTCGCCGCGAGATCCGCCCCGCTCTGCCGCAAACCGACGCAGTGAGCTGCCCCGAACAGCCCCGAGCCGGCCCGAACAGCCCCGAGCCGCCCCCAACTGCCCCGAGCCGCCCCCAACTGCCCCGAGCCGGCCGCGCCCCCAACCAGCGACGCACTGCCCGGCCCCACCACCAGATTTATGTGGTCACTGAACCCCGCAAAGATGAGCAAAAAGTCGCGAGGCCGATAAAAAATGCGTTCATGTCCACTTCCTCGTGTGACGAAGCGGTGATTTGTGGACGGGAAGGGGTCGGTGGCGGGAAGGGTTAGCGGCGTCCGGCAGGCTACAAATTCCACACGCCGGCACTTATTCTGGGACCGTCAGGCCGGCTGGCGGAGAGAAAAAATGGTCAGGCCTCACAGCGTACAGAACGCAGGGTGTTTCGCCATAGCGCGGATGGCAAGAAGGCCAAGGAGTATTATATTTACACAGTTATTCATAACTTTGCGGATAAAAAGCTGGGATGGAAGTCAGAACGGAAGCTGTTAATTAGGAGGGAGTTTTTGGAAGGCTTATCGTAATTTATGGTCGAGACAGCGGTGGCTTGAATGATGCCATCCTGCATGAGTTGAACAATTTAACAAGTTAGCCGCCAAAAATGCGAAGGTACCATGTCCCCCGGGCACACGTGTGACCAATAGTTCGTTAACTGTAGCCCGCCTCACCCATATGGCACTGGTTCGTATTCATTGCAGGGCCAAGCCCATAGGTAATCACGGGTTACATACACTCTTTTCGGGTGCGCTTAATTGGTTTTAATGCGCTAATGGTTCTTCGAAGCGCTGAGTCACGCCACTCGGGCAGTGGAGACTGCAACGCTGCGTACTCGAGGCCGACGCTAACACCAGAGACTGCAGCGCGATACAACAAAGTAACCTCCCACCACCCAGCCCAGCACCGACAAGCGCATCGAAGATTGCCGCGCTCCAGTAAAAGTGAAAATGCATTAATTAGAGGCCATGAATATAGGACATCGGGCGTCAGAGCGCGGCGTGGATAAGAATGGTCATTAGTTCCGCTAGCCACCGAGCAGCCGCCGCTTCCTTTGCCGCCACGGAGGAGGCAAAAAGCGCCACTAGCGCGAATCAAGGATGAGCCGGCCGGCGGTCGGAAAAATCAAGGCAGTCCCTCGCGGCGGCGCAGCGGCGGCAAAAGAGCTCTGTTTCCTGGAGCGGTGTGGAGGGAGCGGCCGGCGGCGGGCCGGCGGCACGGCTGGTGACCGCTGGTGACGGCTGGTGATACGAAGCGGAGCAGACACGACGCCTTTCCGGCGAGCCGCACCGGGCCGGGCCGGGCCGGGCCGAGTATCACCAGTAAATCACCCGTTTGGCCGTAAAGCAGCACGGACACGGGGAACAGGCCTTGTCATTAGTACGGCTGCGACAGATAGACGATGTCGGACCGATAGGATCGGCGCAGCGGGCCGACCGACCGCAGCCCGACGGTCGCGCCGGCCACCCACGGCTAGAACGGGGCCGGACTGGGACCAAGAGGGCCAGACTCAGCCGAGACAGGGTCCGTATCCTACCCGCCAGCATATCTTGTACACGGATACACAGGATCTGTGTCACAGTACCATGGTATCCCAGTCACACAGTATCGCAGCATCACTGCATCACATCCACGGCCGAACCAAGCACGCAGATAGGGGCAAATACACAGATAACATACACCAATATACACGGGTTATGACATAAGCCATGGGAATAGATTAGCCAACACATTGGTGGACGCGAAGTCTCAGACGAAACGCGTCCACCAGTGTGTTGGCTTTCCCATGTCTTATGTCATAATTGTCTTGACATTTATGCACGGGTCACTACACATATCCACGCACTACCAGTTTCTCTCAGCGATGGCAATATTGCTGCGATGCATATTTAAAGTATCCTTAACTAGGGACAAAATAAGATTGTGAACGTTATTATGCCGAATACCTAAGAACTTTCACCGGCTTGTGAAGCTAGTTTGATAGTATGTCCTCCCGTCAGTTTATTTCTCAGTGCCGGGACTAAGATGAGAAAGTTAAATTCCGTCGCACGTGCATTGAATGGTATAAAATCCACGCATTCTTATATTTGTAGACTAAAACAACACTTTTCCACATCTCTGGTCATAGAGGAGCGTCCACTTCGAGTCAGCATCGAAGTGCCTCTCCATATGCGCGCATAAAGCCACCCTTCTTTGCCGAGGTGCTGCGCGAGTCGCGACGCACTCGGCTCGCACTCGGTAAAAACCCTTGGCGGTGCCACCGCCGCCGGCACCGTCCAACGCGTCTTCCCGCGCCGATCGCGCACGAAAACACGGTGAAATCTCCCATAACCCAATTTTTTCCGCCGGGGTCAACTCGTCGGGTACACTGGTGGGAACGCAGCGGCGCGGGTCACTCGAAGATCAGTGTTTTTATCCTATAATGCATGGCTACCGGTGGGAACGGGCGCTACCAATTAGAACCGAGCGTGCTTGGCGGCGAGGGCGACCCTGCGACCCACCGGCTACCCGCCACCGGCCCGGTCCGACCAGCACCTGACCCTCGGGTGACCCCGCGGCTGACCCGTGTGTGACCCGCCAGTGACCCGGGAGTGACCCGCGGGTAACCCGGGGGTGATCCGTGGAACGGATCGCTCGTCAACTAATTAGCGACAGGTCTGGATCGATGATGGTCGGAAAGCGATCGCTGTATCGCTGTACCTTGCCACCGCCGCCGCCGCCGTCGCCGCTGGTCTACAGAGTTCTCAGGACTAATGTGATCAATTACCGGTGGTGAGGGCGGTCTTGGTGGACGTTTAGACGGCGGTGGCTTGGGGTGGAATCGCTGGTCGGCTGGATGTTACTCAACGGGACGGGGACGGGGACGGGGACGGGGACGGGGACGGGGACGGGGACGGGGACGGGGACGGGGACGGGGACGGGGACGGGGACGGGGACGGGGACGGGGACGGGGACGGGACGGGACGGGACGGGACGGGACGGGACGGGACGGGACGGGACGGGACGGGACGGGACGGGAGGGGAGGGGAGGGGAGGGGAGGGGAGGGGAGGGGAGGGGAGAGGACGGGACGGGACGGGAGGGCTTCTGAGATCACCCATCGTCGTGGGCCCACTGACATCTCCGAGTTTGACGTGAGAAGCGCGCCAAACATAACTCCACACCACTTGTGTGACGGGACGAGCCTTTGGAACGCATCTCTTCTCACTTGACGACGGATAAATGTGTGCCGTTCTGTGAAGAGATGTCCGCCCCCACCCTGACACCCGCCCCCGCCCCCGCCCCCGCCCGGCGCGGCGGTGACGGCGGGGCGCCGCATGGCTCGCAGCCACTCAGGGCGCCCTGTCGCCCCTGCCGGCCAGCAGAGCGAACTATCCATCAGCGGACGCCCGCCATCTCCCACATCCATCAGAGGGTCCCTGCGGTGGCCGAGCGGCGCGTGAGTAGTGCATGGCACGACCAGACGGCGAGCTCGCCAGACGGCTGGGGAACGGATGAGAGGGTGGTCTCTGTTGGAATCGGGCCCACAGGGATTCGTAACAGGCGGACGCTGTTTGAAGTGTAGAAGTGGCCGCTTTCCTGTGGCGAACACCCGCTAAAACTAGTTCGATTTCCACCCAATAAAATCCATCATCATTTCGCTGTAAACAAAATACGCCGAGTGGTTTCAGTAAGCAGAGTGACCTCCTGAGGTTAAGAATCGTCTCTCGGGGTGAAAGGTGAGCTACTTGGCTTTCTAACGGAAGCGGGGCAATTTAAACCACTAATCATACGGCGGGTCATGTACGCTACAATTTATTGATTTAGTAAGGGCCTTGGACCGACCAAAAATAGCTCACTGTTGGGGCAGGTTATGGTTTAAACGATGTTTTGAAGACCGATTTTTGACCTGGGTAAATAAAAAATTAGGCCTGGGATGTGATAATAGCACATTGTGCCTGAGAAGTGCGGTTGTGGCTTGACGGCCGTAACATCAAGAGGCCACGCGGGGTCGGCGGGTGGCGCGGCGGCCTCCGAGCTCCGCCCTCCACCACGGCTCCGACAAACATGCATTGTACACCGTACACCCGACACAGCGAACACCTGGACTCGTTAGACAGGCCCCGACACGGCGACACGGCGACACGGGACACGGCGACACACGGGGACATGTCACGACAGCGGCCGGACAAGGCGCGACAGACGACAGGGACACGGCGTGGCCGGGTAGAACTGGACGGTCGCTCTGTCTCACATCCAGCGCGACCGGAAGCGGCCACGCAGGATGTTCGCTGTGTCGAGTCGACTAATTAAAACCGCCCGCCACGGAAGACAACGCGCGGTGACCGGCGCCTCGGCCGTCTCTGTTGTCTCCGCCTCCGTATCCGCCTCCTCTGCCACCAGATGACGGAGGAAGCGCGTCACCGACGCGCCAGAGCGCCAGAGCGCCAGAGCGCCAAGAATGTCGTCATGCGCGGAATTCACGGCACCGTGCCACGCCGGGCCGGGCCGGGCCGGGGATGTTTGTGAGGCAGCGGACGTGCGGCTATCGTCAGCGACTATCTGCGGCGATCGGGAAACATCGCGACCATCGGCGACCGACGGTGGTCCGACGTCAGCGTCGGTGACGGCCGCCGGCCCGTGCCGATAGCTCGCAGCAGGCGGTCACTGGCAGGCCGGGCGTGGGCGACGCGGGAGGGGGACGGAGGCACGCGCGAATGGAGCATTGTCTCGGTGGGTGTTATCGAGTGAAGAGGGATGCCACTAGGGGTTTGGTTTGCATCGAGGAGTCAACGGACCGAGTGGTTTAGCTGAGTCGGATCTATTACGCAGAAATAAAAGCGCCTGACTAAAACAATTGAATTGCGATTTAAATTATTGAATAGGAACTCTTTCAATTCCTCTAGCGAAATCAAACTTTACTTATTCAAAATTCTTATCCTCTTTTGATTTCAACTCTGAAACTCTTTTAATCAAAAAAATTATTCAAACTCTAGTGGTGATAAGGCTTCATACGACCTCCGACCATGTTTGGCCACCACCGCGCGGAGCACGTCAGCAGAACGGGTCGCGGCCCGCTCCCTCACGCTCTCAGAAGCTCCCCCCTCTGCCCCGGTGACCGCGGCACGTACAACTGTGGCTCAGCAGCTGGCGGCGTACCACGGTGCCCTTCATCCCACCCGGCCACCCTGCAGGTCTCTCCAGATGCTCCGCCGCCGCAGCCACCGTGCCAGGGCTGCTCAGCGAATGACCAGTCCACAGGACTGAGGGGCGCTGTGCGACGGAGTGACCGGTCCTGTGACCGACACCCCGTCAAATGACCGATGATCGCTGACCGCTGACCGCTGACCGCTGACCGCTGACCGCTGACCGCTGACCGCTGACCGCTGACCGCTGGCCGCTGGCCGCTGACCGCTGACCGCTGACCGCCGCCTCTCGCTCCCCGTGCCTGTCGCCTGTCTCGGACAGTCGTCTATCCTCCGTCTGTCTTTCTGATCGTCCTCTCCCAGCGGACTCATCACGAGTCCGGACTCGGTCATTATGGACCGGACACTGGGCACTTTGTGGTGCCGATCCGGGGCAGAGCTCCGATACCATCGCTCGTCGACCGACCGGCCATGGGAACGGCCCCGACGCGACCCAACGCGGCGCGACGGGGCGAGACTTGGCGCGCGGTTTGGCGCTGTGTGGCGCTTCGCGGGTCCGCCGGGTCCACCGCGACCGCTCCACCGCGGCGATCCCCGCCGCCCAGCGACCCGTATCCCCTCATTAATGGTCGCCGGCATGCAACCGGGCCATCGGGGCTGATTTTTACCCCGCTCGGCCGCCGGGGCGAGGCCGGGTCGGATCGCGTCACCAGGACGACAGATCGTATCGGCGGAACCGGCGGGCGAGCGCGGCGGGAGGCCAGCACGCACGGTGAAAACCGCGCCGAAAAAAAAACGGTGTTCCGATTTGGACGCGATTGAGGCCGGGATTGGGTTACTGGCTGGTGTTGTGTCGGACTGGTGGACGGGGTGTCGACTGAAAAGGAGTGGTGTTTGCTGGGAAGCCAAGCCGTCTTTTGGTGTCGGACGAATGCCAGGCATGGCATTTCGAGCCCCAATTGTTCAGTGAGTGGTTCGTGCGACACGAAATCAATGGGACATGCTATGCATTGTATGTGTGTCACCCTGAATTTTATAACGCGCTTTTTCAAACAATCAAGGGCAGAAAAATGTCGGTGATGTAATACAGACAAAATAGGGCACTAGTAAGCAGCTGGCCATAAGGCTGACTGGTAGGACAGCAGGCCATAGTGCGACAATAAGGACCGGTCACTTCCAAAACGGTAGCAGCCGCCAACACTGCCCTGCAGAACCCCCAGCGGGACAATAGTTCCTGGTGCTCCCCAGCCGAACACACCAGGACTGGAGGGGAGGTGTCTGAAGGCGCCGCCGCCCATGTCCGGCCCAAGGGGACTCCACAGTACCGCTACCCGCCTCCGGTCCGGCCCGACGGACCAGTACAATGAGCTATAACCAGGCTCAAACTATCGACTGTAGTCGCCCTCCCCGCCAGTCCTCCCATGCGGCCCACGCACAAAAAGAGGCGTGCACTGCCCTGGTTTCGCCGCCCCGTGTACCGTTAGTATATAGGACAAAAGCAGTTCTCCCACGCGGTTAAAATCAATGGTGTTCGTAATTGTCGACGCCTCGAGGCGGCCTTTCGGCATGCGCACGCTTCAGCCATCAGTTTAACAGTTGCTCTTACATGGTTTGGTGACGCATAAGAAAATGCAAGCACTATTTGCCGGCCCGACTTTTTAGGTCATCTCCCCAGTGAATCATACAAAGCATCTGCGACATGTGCTCAACACCCAGCCATCGCTCATGCTTTCAACAAGACATTGCCTTTCACTTCACTTCTTTCTCCGTTTAATGTTTGTTTTCAGGGTCTCGTCACGTAAACCTGACATACGACAGGAAGGTATGCGGAACTTTGCGCAGGGATATTGCCAACGGAAGAGGGTTCAATGCCATTGACGTTTTCTGTCTTCGAAGTCAGCAACCGGCACTGCAGAATGGGTAGCTGAAATTTCGATGCAGTAATGCTGTTTTCTGGTTACGATATTGCCATCATCGCAGAAAAACGTAGCCACTAACAAGGAAATCACCTCAGTGAGCGTCACTGCTGGCCCTACATACAGCTCTCTAAGCGTCCTTTGCAGACGTGAACTTTGCCCACGGAATAAGTAACCTCTCCCCCTCCCTGAAGTGATAATAATCCTGGGACCTCGGCCCCACTGCTCTAAAGGCAATCGAAGACGATACAGCCATACATGGGTTGCGATCGAGAGAGTGGCTGCGACTCGAAACCGCGACCCTTCAGTCGCCAGGCGAACCCGCTACCCACTGCCGTCTCCCATGTAGCAGAAGGCTACTTAGTTCCCCCAGTACTGACTACTGAGTAGTCTAGCCAGTACTGCTCACGGTCGTCTCCCCACTGCAGTGCCGCGCGCGGCGTCTGCACGGCCGCCCTGCAGGCCGCATCTACTGCTCGTTAATCAAAGCCGCCGAGGCGGGCACCGCGTAATCCATCAGCTGCATGACTACGGCATCGCTCCACGGCTGGGGCCGGTCAGTCCGTCAGTCTGACTACGGCATCGCTCCACGGCTGGGGCCGGCATCGCTCCACGGCTGGGGCCGGTCAGTCCGCCAGTTAGTCCGCTGGTCCGCCGCCACGGCCGGTCAGTCCGCCAGTCAGTCCGCTGGTCCACCGCCACGGCCGGTCAGTCCGCCAGTCAGTCCGCTGGTCCACCGCCACGGCCGGTCAGTCCGCCGGTTAGTCCACTGGTCCACCGCCACGGCCGGTCAGTCCGCCGGTTAGTCCGCTGGTCCGCCGCCACGGCCGGTCAGTCCGCCGGTTAGTCCACTGGTCCACCGCCACGGCCGGTCAGTCCGCCGGTTAGTCCGCTGGTCCGCCGCCACGGCCGGTCAGTCCGCCGGTTAGTCCACTGGTCCACCGCCACGGCCGGTCAGTCAGTTCGCCGGTCCACCCTAGTCAGTCCGTTCCGTCACGGTCGGTCAGTCGTCAGTCAGTCCGTCGTGGTCCGCCGTAGCCAGCCGGTAGGTCCGCCGTGGTCAGCAGGTAGGTCCGCCGTGGTCAGTCGGCCGGTCGGTCCGTCAAGCGGTCAGTCTGCCAGTCAGTTCGCCGGTCAGTCCGCCGGGGCCGGTCAGTTCGACGGTTATTCCGCCCGTCAGTTCGCCGGTCAGTCCGCCGTGGTCAGTCAGTCCGCCGTGGTCAGTCCGCTGGTCAGTCAGTCCGCCGGTCAGTCCGCCGGTCAGTCCGCCGTGGTCAGTCCGCTGGTCAGTCAGTCCGTCGGTCAGTCCGCCGGGGCCGGTCGGTCGGGGCCGGTCGTGGCAGGAGACCGACCGGTTGCTCCGAGGGTACACGCCACTCCGCGCGTCACGCTCTCTGAAACCGGAGCCCCGGAGCTGGAACTGATTTAGTGGACGGTGTCGCCAAATCTCGTGTTTCGTTTTGTATACAGCGATGTTTCAGAGAGGTTGACTTGGACGGAGTTTTCTGCACCGTGCACCAAATCTTGTGGCGGCTCACCAGTCGTCTACTCTTGACAACATGATGTACGAAAATGTTCGCAATTCGGACGAGCACGGTCTCTACAGCATGGGAAAGAATCCGGAGACCGGCTTTCCCATGAAAAGTTGCAGTAGCATTGCACGGTAAATGTTGCAATGTAATCTTGGCATTGTGGTCGTGCGTAGCTTAGTGCGAATATAATAGATAAGTGTGTTTTTATACTTCAAGGTAATCAAGTTTATACAGCTTGGTGTTTATGAAAGCATAAATCACGCATAGAGCGTGATTCGTGCCTTGTCAACGAAAACAAGTATACGAAAACACTCAAAGTTAACCACTGTTCAGCTGAGCGATGATCACTTTTTACATTTATTTCATACAAGTCCTGGTCTATATTCAAACTCACCTCAGCTCAGCCCCAGCCCAGCACAGTCAAGCCTAAGCCTAATCTCATCTCCATCTCAGCCCCGTCTGAGCCCAGTCCCAGCCCAGTCTCAGCCCAGTCGCAGGCCATCTCAGCCAAGTCTTGAACCATTCCCAGGCCACACTCAGCCCAATCTTAGCATCAGCCCAATCTTAGCATCAGCCCAATCCCAGCACACTCCCATCCCAGTCTCAGCCCAATCTCATCTCCATCTCAGCCCCGTCTCACCCCAGTCTCAGCCCAGTCTCAGCCCCGCCTCAGCCTAGTCTCAACACACTCGGAGTCAGCCGCCGTGAGAGTGTGACCAGCAGAAGAGTCCACAGCTGGCTGCTGAGGCCTCCCAATAAATCCGCTCATTACGCTGGGCGCCGTATCGGCCCCCCGCCGGGCGGGCGGTGGCGGCGGCGGCGGCGGCGGCGGCGGCGGTGGTCGGACTGCATCCCTGCGAGACCGGTCCGCAAGGCGTGGGAACAGCGCTGCACCACCCGGTCGAGCTGTCGCGCTCACTGACACGCCGACACACACACACACACACACACACACGCCCATGACAAGGCCGCCACCGCTACTGCTGCACAAGTGCACACCGCCCCCAGCAGCGGAGTGGGCGGATCAGCGGCGGCGTGGCAGCAGAACAGCAACAGAACAGCGGCAGAACAGCGGCAGAACAGCGGCAGAACAGCGGCAGAACAGCAGCAGAACAGCGGTACTGAACAGCGGCAGAACAGAGTCACTGAAGAGCTGCAGAACAGCGGCAGAACAGCGGCAGAACAGCGGCAGAAGGCAGAACAGCGGCAGAACAGCGGTACTGAACAGCGGCAGAACAGAGTCACTGAACAGCGGCAGAACAGTGACAGAACAGCGGCAGAAGGCAGAACAGCGGCAGAACAGCGGTACTGAACAGCGGCAGAACAGAGTCACTGAACAGCGGCAGAACAGTGACAGAACAGCGACAGAAGGCAGAACAGCGGCAAAACAGCGGTACTGAACAGCGGCAGAACAGAGTCACTGAACAGCGGCATAAGGCAGAACAGCAACAGAACAGCGGCAGAACAGTGACAGAACAGCAACAGAACAGCAACAGAACAGCAACATAACAGCAACAGAACAGCAACAGAACAGCAACAGAACAGCAACAGAACAGCAACAGAACAGCAACAGAACAGCAACAGAACAGCAACAGAACAGCGGCTGAACAGCGACACTGAACAGCGGCAGAACAGCGGCTGAACAGTGACACTGAACAGCGGCAGAACAGCGGCACTGAACAGCGGCAGAACAGAGCCACTGAACAGCGGCAGAATAGCGGTACTGAACAGCGGCCCTGAACAGCGATCGGGCAGCCGCCGGCAGCCAGCATGTCTGCCCGCCAGACTGCGATCCTCAGACCACCAGCTACAGCCGATAGCCAGCTCAGGCCACCGCAGAACCGCTTCGCAGAATCGCTGCGCCTTATCGCGCGAACAGCTCGTCTTACAAAGACACTTGTAAAGTATCTTGTGTGATCGACTGTGGTCACTGACTTGGTAACGGGTAAAATGCGTTTTCGCCGGATATTCAGGCGATATCATCAATGGTGCCGCTGTCAGGTTAGTGAAGGGAATTCCACCACGAATGTGGTTTGGACGCTGATACCTCGCCACCCTCACAACTCTTTCTCGGGAGGTGGTGAATGGTGATGCTGGCGAGCATTCCGATACCACCGCGTGCCTCGGAGTCGATAACATCTAGGTCAAGGATCAGCGGAGAGCAGGAAGGGTTGATCCGCCCTGACGCATACGCGATGTCGGTCCGGTCCGGTCCGGTCGGTCCGGTGTCGGTCCGGTCCGGTCCGGCACCGAGCTAATGTAGCCGTCAAACTTGGGCTCGATCCACACTGAGCTGCCGAACAGACTCGACTAGGGCCGTATGGCTTCGACCACCAGCTGAGAGCAGTTCAGGGCAATCGAGGAGAAATTCACCGACCCCGCACACCGATGGAGACCCTCTGACCGCGTCCAGCTATCCTCCCGCTGTAAACTCGTACACAAAACAAAAACGAGGGACGGCTGGTGAGATTTGACCCGGCCGCGCCATTCGTTGGCGCCTTATCTGGCAATGCAGCCCTGACGACACGGACGGTCATTGGACGAGGGCTCCATCTCGGGTCAGCCGCCGCCGCCGCCGAGACCGGCATAAAGAGACAGAGGCGGGGCTGATCTGCAGATGGCACGTACACTGGGGCCGTGGAGTCGCCGAGACGCCAGCCTTCGGTTACATACGGCCGCGGGGCTCATGTTGCTGACTGTGGCGGGACTGGGGCGGGGCGGACATGGGGGTTACCTCTGATCAAACGGGCATCGGTGTTAGGTTGCCGACCGAGGCTAACCAAGTCAGGGACATCGTATTTCAATTACTGGGCCGATAGGCTGTTACAAAGCGTGTCTGAACATCCTTCCCACAACGCGATTGAAGGGAGACTATGCTTAATTATGCACTGAAAAAAACAATCATTGAAGGTAGTTAACCAGCAAACAATCATTGAAAACAGACGTCATCTGGCTCTGGTAGTTAACCAGAGCCAGATGACGAAGCTGACCACGCTGACGGTGCTGACGATTCTGACCGCGTTGACGGTGCTGACTGCTGACGAATCGGCCGACCACAGGCTGCCAGTCGGTCCGGGCGGCCGGCCGGCGGACCGGGCCACCCCCACACCGACCGCGGCTAGCCGGTGACAGCCGCGCCCACCCGCGGCGGACGTGGCCGGCGTGCTGCGGCGTGCTCGGGCTCCGCTCCGCCGGCTGCAACAGCGCGCATTATGCATGCTGGCGCCGCCACCGGAGGTACGCCGCATCAGCGCGGCGCCGCTTCACGCCGCACCGCGCCGGAAACGGCGCTGCGCGGCGCAGAGCGGCGCGGGGAGTCCGCGCAGCGCCGCTGGGGTTCTGGCCGGGTGCCGTGGCACGGTGAGGGGTGGTCGCAACGACCGGATACCAATTCTGAGTCGACTGTAGACTGTGGACTGCCTCACACTCTTCCTAGCTCAGCAGGAAGCTAGTCAAGAGAGCGTGTTCGAGCCCACGCGAGAGTGCGCTCTGGCCTTGCCCGTGTCGAAAGCGCAAAGAAAAGGAAAAGACGCTTTTTTAGTTTAGGCCATGCATGAAGTCACGCTAGCGGGGCATGACACATTGGCAAACCACATATTTCGACGGATGTGAAACACCCCCGGTGACGTCAGACCAATGTGACAGTCGAGGTGGCCGGCGTTTCATAAGGCGATCGCCATGGCCTGACATTCACAAATGGCCGTTCGCCTCGGGGTTTCCACCTGAAAGGCCAGGCCACTGGCGCTGGGTATTCACGGGGTTAACAAGTTACAGCTTAGAGCTGGCCGATTATTCACCAGCCTGGCGTGTCACGCAAAGCCGTGCAACCTGGGTACATGGTGTGCTGCGGTGTCCCGCCGTCGGCCGTGGGGGGCGCCGTCTCTGGAAGCTGAGATAGCCAGGTCCGGACTGGGGCCGCTGATGGCTCCAGTCCCGCAAAGGTCGAGTGCAATGCGACACCGACACCCGACATTGGGGGGGGGGGGGGGGGCAGTGCTAGGCACCAGCCAGGGTGGGCGGGGCAGACGGTACATCCAGGTCACGTGATCACCCAGGAGGGGTCACTGAGACATTCCTACACCGAAATCCTAACCAGTCTCTACACCGACTGGCCTTGCCCTGTCTACTCAACACTCTCTTAGCAGTTGCTCTTAGCAGTTACTCCTCTCTGTCATCAATATACTGTGATCAGTGCTAGGCACCAGCCAGGGTGGGCGGGGCAGACGGTACATCCAGGTCACGTGATCACCCAGGAGGGGTCACTGAGACATTCCTACACCGAAATCCTAACCAGTCTCTACACCGACTGGCCTTGCCCTGTCTACTCAACACTCTCTTAGCAGTTGCTCTTAGCAGTTACTCCTCTCTGTCATCAATATACTAACCGTAGCCCAAGGACTTCGACGAACTGTCTTCCAGTTTTTAATAAACCAATATCATTCCTGTACAGTGTACACGGTACAGTGAAGGTACACTATTTTGAGTATTTTTGTCCATCGACGGACAGTGGTATCAGTCTGAGTAGGTGAATGCGGGTCTCGCTGTTAGTAGGCCGGGGACCCAGTGAAGCGCAGCGTGACACCGTAGGACCGCCGACCCCGGCACGGTCCAGGCGACTCAACCACCGACACGGGCCGACCCCACAAAACCTCCGCGGCGCGCGGAGAGAGGGACGCATTCTTGACGCGCAGGCGACGATTTCGACGCGGTGTGCGTGACATCTGGACCAGGCGGACCGCCGGGCGCGGTGATTGGAGTGACTCGGTGACCCGGTCAGCGGGTCGTTATTAGTGGGCTGGTGGTTAGGTCCTTCGACCGACATGGCTGGTCAACTGCAAGACAGCTGGCAGTGTCAGGCGTTAGCTTAGGTGGGGCACGGAAACGGACACCGCACCACGCGATCGAGCCGGCCCGGGCGTGGCGTAGGCGGAGCATCACAACAATCGCTGCCGGCTCGAAAGGGATGCGGACGGGGTGCACAGTAAATGCGGCAGCACACTGGGCCACTCGGCGCGAGATATCACTGCGACATTCCGCGGTTCCGCGGTGTTTAGCACAGAAAAAGCTCGTCCGGACCAGCCTTTTCCGCTATATCGCGCGCTGGATGTCGCAGTGTGCGGCCGCCTTAACCAGAAATTCCCGTTTGGTGAAAATTTCCGAAAATCTCCGCTTGGTGAAAATTCCCAAACATTCCTAGGAAAAGCGCGGGCGGGGCGCGGGCGGGACAGTGTACACCCGGAGGACGAGAGGGGATACTCCGAGGACACTCCTGGACACCCCGGGACGCTCTGGGACACTCGGGGACACTCGGGGACGCTCGGGGACACTCGGGGACACTCGGGGACACTCGGGGACACTCGGGGATACTCCAGGGATACTCCGCGGGAGGAAAGGCCGCGCCCCGCAGCCGGACACGGGGCCGACCAAACCGCACGACACGTGGAGGAAATGTACCGCCGAGCGTCGCACGCGAGCGGAAGACGGCCGGGCCGACACACGGCAGGGCGGTACGGTACAATACGACTAATGGGCATCGGTTAGAAAGGTATGTGAGGATCAGCCGTTCCGCGCATCATAATGGTCTGCAGTCTGCACTGTAGATTCTTCTGCAGTAAGCTCACTCGATGGTACATTTGTATTTTACATATTATTGGTTATATTGTGTGTGTTTTATTAGGAAACAGTTTAAATGCGGCACAGGGGCTCTTTTGAATCGAAATAAGATTTTAGCAGCTGTAGCAATAAAGGGAACATCGGAACCCAGTCGCATACGGATGTGCACTGATCGGTCAGCACCGCGAACAATAGCATTGCCATACGTAATTATACATTAGTTTGCTACAGTACGGCCCTGCAGGCGTTGTCAGGACTCAGCTGCCACCGTGTCCCCGCTCTGCCTACAACAGCTGGAGCCTGACGGCGGCAGAGCTCACCCTTCAGAGACGGTGGCAGAGCTCACCCTTCCATCCGTCCACTGACAACTGCACTTTACAAACTCTGATGCCTCGCTGCCTCCTGCATGACGAGAAGATCCTGCACGGTGGACATGACGACCACTATGCATGTGACATTGTGACAGTGTTCCCTCATACCACGGCACTGCGCGGCGACAGGCGATCGACCCCAGCGCTGCACGTGAAGCGCGGCCTCCAGAATACAGGGCAAACTCCCGGCGCCTCTGACAAAAATGCGGGAGCCATGACCGGGGCCTTGTCGCGCCGTTGTGTTCTCGTTAAGCCGCAAGGAACGCCGCCGCCGCGGCGGAAAAGAAGTAGAGCTGCAGCTGCAGCGAAGTCCACGTCTGCACCGACGCCATCGCAAAATACTGACCATCTCATGTTCTGCAATGCACCTGTTTTGCAATCGCAGACGGGGCCCAGAAAACCTTCGTGTCTAAAACTTCGCCTTCGCCAGATCGGCTCATGCCTTTCCCCATCGCGATCATGAGTGACAAGTGAAGGAGGAGTGTTTCCAACTTAACATTCCCAGCGTACCGCATATCGGACGGCTCTTCATTGCAAGCAAATAGTATGCATAGCGTGCGGACGTTTAGAATAAGTGTCTTTCCGCCATTAGAGAAGTCACACAAATCCGGCTTGATACAGCGCTCAGCGCCAGTGCCAGGTTTGACAGTGATGATGGCGTCACTGGACCAGAGGACCGCCGGTAGAGATAATCTGCGCGCATGTCATGCCACCGAAAGAAAGCCCACCCCTATGATTTATCGCAGGAATGATGTCAGCCGGCTAATTCGTTTCGTCTTCCAGCCCGCGGACAGCGCCGGGATGCCAGGCTGAGAGCAGGACGGGCTGCAGACGCAGGTCCCCGCCTCTGCGCAGACTGGGCTGTCGAGACGCAGGTCCCCGCCTCTGCGCAGACTGGGCTGGCGAGACGCAGGTCCCCGCCTCTGAGCAGACTGGACTGTCGAGACGCAGGTCCCCGCCTCTGCAGACTGGTCTGTCGAGACCCAGGTCCCCGCCTCTGAGCAGGCTGGTCTGGCGAGACGCAGGTCCCCGCCTCTGAGCAGACTGGACTGTCGAGACGCAGGTCCCCGCCTCTGAGCAGGCTGGACTGTAAGACGCAGGTCCCCGCCTCTGCGCAGACTAGACTGTCGAGACCCAGGTCCCCGCCTCTGAGCAGGCTGGACTGTCGAGACGCAGGTCCCCGCCTCTGCGCAGACTGGGCTGTCGAGACGCAGGTCCCCGACTCTGAGCAGACTGGGCTGGCGAGACGCAGGTCCCCGCCTGCGCAGGCTGGACTGGCGAGACGCAGGTCCCCGCCTCTGAGCAGCCCGCTGTCCTGCCCTGTCACCTGGAGCTCAACACGGCTAAATCAACTCAACTGCAGATATTCTAGGCGCTGTGCTTTGTTTTACAGCGTACGTGCGGGCGCGCGCATATTGAATAAGACACTCAGAATTTCAGTTTTATGGGGTTCTTCAAGAAAACGAATACAGACGTGCATGTTGCACGGAAATTGAACTCTGATGTTTGCGGTTTTGTTGATTCAATTTTACGACACGAGCCTAAGTTCAGAGTGCCCATACGGATAGCAATGACCTCGCCGTAGCGCCGTGGCCGGAAGAACCGGCTATGACTTCACCAAGTCCCCGGTCCACAGCTCAATGGGTCCACCAGTCGCATGCGACGTGACCTCAACGACATCGACCTAATCGGCGAAGTCGTGACATAAACAGCGGACACATCCACTTCGTAATATGCCAGCCCGCTAATGCCTCAATCTGGCAGCCCGCTAATATCTCAACATGGCAGCTCTGATTAAGACGGCGGTGCACGGCAGGGAGAGTTGACATCCGGTCGACCGACACCGGACGGTCGACCGACACCGGACGGTCGACCGACACCAGACGGTTGACCGACACCAGACGGTCGACCGACACCGGACGTTCGACCGACACCGGACGGTCGACCGACACCGGACGGTCGACCGACACCAGACGATTGACCGACACCAGACGGTCGACCGACACCGGACGGTCGACCGCCACCGGACGCTTGCGTGTGCTCCGCACGGGGTCCTAATATTGCCCAACGGTTTCCGGCGCAATCTAGTAACCCGCTCCCACATCAGGGACGGCCCTTCGTCGGCCGACTGCCTTGGTTTTCACAGGTCAGACATTACGGTCCGTTTCGGAAGATTGTCCTCTACTGCGACCGTACTTTTTCATTATGAGAACGGCCATGGAGCTGAGTGGTTGAGTGGGTCGGGTCGCGAAGGAGAACCGGCGGGGCCAGCCCGAGCCCCGCCTTATCCTCCCTTCTCTTGTCCACGGAAATGAGAAGTTGTCGTCGCACGTGTTCGGCCGATCTGATAACATGCAGCGACAAGACAGCTCGTTGCGCGTGCACCAGTTTTGAGGCAATCAACTGCCGGCGACCCCAGTGTCCCTTGGCCCAGATCATACTTGCAGTTATCCAGTACATCAACGTACGAAGCCTGTGGTTGTTTCTACTGGGAAACTGAGAAACTGGAGCTCCCAGACCGTCCATTTAGAGGTGAACTTTCGTCTGGTATCCGAGACGTTAGAGGCAATTAAGTGCTAAGCTCCGGCAGCAACCTGAGTATGCCGTGCTATCAGGTAATGGTTCCAGCCTGAAGACTGGCAGCAGCTGCATCTGTACTGACCTCTGTCTGTGTTGGCTGCTGACTGTATTAACCCTCGCCCTACGGGATATTTTTTCACTTTCGCCCTACGGGGGGGGGGGGGGGCTGACAGGCCCCCTGTTAACTTTCAAACCAAGCAACTTAGAGCAATGCGGTAAGAACCAGCATGTTACCTGCCATGAGAAGAATATAACATTATGCGATTTTTAGGTTTCAGGTCAACGGGTGACCTTCCAGGTCAAGTGAATGACCTCGGATTTACCAAGTCCAGAACAGCGATTTTGCTCTTCAGAAAACCTCAAAATTCGAAATTTATAAATGTAAATAAAAAGGCATGTTCCTAGACCAGTTTTGGCTCAGAAATACAGAAAAGGTAAATATTTGTTCGTATCTTGTCAAAAAAAGTCAATAAAAAAAAATGACGTCATAAGTTTCTTACACTTAGGGAGACATCACTTAGTTAAAAATGAAGATATTGCTTTGCAATTTGGTATGGGTATTGTCATATTCAGTTCTCTCACATATATTAAGTTTAACATCTTCGAAAATTTTGATTTGTGGGGATTTAAAAAAAAAAATCATTCTTTTTTATTTTAGGAGTCAAAAAACACAAAGTTTTGAAAATCCGAGATTGTCATTTTAAAGCAAATTCCATTTTGTATCTTGGTTAATCGCGTTTGCAATTCTCTTTAAAACTCTGTTTTCTACCATTTTTCAAATATTTATCGTTTTTCCACCAACATGACGTCATCAAAACATGATTATCTCCCAAACTACTTAACCAATTTCAATTACATTTTTTACAGCATACGTATAATTGTTGTAAACTCAGCTATCAAAAATTTCAGCAAGATGTGCCGCATCTGTAAAAAGTTATTCAAGAAAAACCTCAGGGGGGGGGGGGCTGTCAGGCGAGGGTTAAGCCCAACCCTATAACATTATTTTGATTCGATTCGTTTAAACTTCGATGGCAAATATAAATAATGCCATTTATTTCGGATTGCTATCTAAATTCATTTACATCTATAGTACGCAATCTTCTTTGGTTAGATAGGAGCGAACTTATGTCGAACTATAGTTATGCTCAACCGTTGTAAACAATGTCGCACGTGCTCAAAACATAGGCAAGCAATATGCTTACATGCTTGCATTTCTCTGGGCTATAAACGTGCAGCACTGCATGACTGAAGCCCGGAGAAGTGTGTTCACTGTTCACAGGCTGCTGAATCATTTCTCCCACACCCTGCTGGCCTAGTGCGGGGCTCCCACAATCAGCCCGGAGCGGAGACACAGCCGGGGGCGCATTTCCACCGGCGCGGGGGCGTGGGAGGGGTGGAAGACGACAGACCGGGCGCCCACCGCCCGCCGCACGCCCGCCGCCCGCCGCCCGCCGCCCGCCACCCCGGCCAGCACACACCAGTACAACTCCAGAGCATAGCCTGGTATCACCAAACGTCTGACGCTCGCAGGCGGACACACATACACACATACATACACACATACACACATACACACAGAGGCCGGCGCAGCGTCAGCAGTTGGCCTCAGGCTGCTCCAGTTCGGCGCTCGGCACGTGCAATACAACGTGAGGAACAATGCCGACTAGGCTGGCCGCCCCGTCGACCCCCCCCTCCCCCCGACCCCGACCCTCCACAACACGGCGAGGCGGACAATGCGGTGTTGTGGTCGGCCCCAGAGGTACACAGGGGTGCATATGGGGTCCACAGCCGGCTCACACGGGGAACTGCTCACCCTGCGTCATGGCGATGACGTGTAAAAATCACCTATGCCTACGCAAGAACAAAACTGAATCAGCTGTCACAACCATAAGGTCAAATTTGATCCACACAATTACAAATCATTTTTAGTGATTGATTACAAAGCGGGCACTTTCTTGAACGTGCAGAGCATGTAATTGCCTAAGAAGAAAGGGACGCAAAATACGTGATAATACCGACATCTGCATGATTCCATCCATGCCAATACAAAAAGCGTCAGCTACAGCTTTCTATGTCTGCTAACAGCCAAATAAACGTTATATCATGACAGGGGCGTCACTCCGGGGGGAGGGGGGGGGGGGGGGGGGGGGGGGCTGGGGCTAGGCTCCCCAAGATCGCTCCGGCCCGAGTCCGCCCCCCCCCCTGATTCGCAGGATTTAAACATTAGCCCTATGGGGGGGGGGGGGCGATCCACCACAAGCCCCTGGCTGCCCCCCCCCCCAAATAAAAAATCTGTGGCGACGCCACTGTATCATGACACATCGGTATTTAGAGGCATTGTGCTCTTGCACCGGACAGTTGTGGTGGGTGGATCAGAGATATGCTGCTTCCATATGATTTGTGTTCCATTACCATGCATCAGAGGGAGATACACAGCCCGCGTCGCGGCGGCGGTGGTCTGCGGTCGACTGCACCGATCCCAGCTAACAGGAACACACCATTTAATACTTAATCACCGCGCTTTCAACAAGCTTTAATAGTCGTGCCTCATCAGCAGTAAACTACCGAGAGGGCACACGGCACGAGTCACATACTGCCGCTAGCAGTCCACGTGTGAGTTGCCGTGCTCATCTCAAGAGTTACGATGCAGGAGACTCCCCTCCCGTCCCACGTCACGCTGCTCCCACCCAGCTAACGGGAGGGGCGGCGGGGTCGCGGTCCCCCGCACCTCCCCTCCGGCTGATGCCGGGAGCGCGGCCCCGCTCCCATGACCTGTCGCGCTACGCACCCAGTTTGATGTCATTATAATCAACCGCACGCTGCGAGACCCGCTTGCACAATGGGGAGACGGCGTGCAGTGTCTGAGACCGTAATCGTCTGTCGGTGAAAGGCGCGGATGCAAAATAAACAACCCCCAGCACGTGGTGACCCGCCCGGGTCGCGCGAGTCGCCGAAAACGAGTTTGTCACGAGTTTCGCTCATTGTCGACTCGGCTTTGCACGGGTATGTGCCACCTCAGAGCCGGCAACGTTCGGGGAGGGGAAGGTCAAACATCAACCGCCCCACTTAACTCGCGATGGCCGCTTTATAATCAGCGAGGCGATTAGCCGTCGGCGCAATCCGTCTCCATTTGAGGCGGACCGAGCGCCCCGGACTGGGCTTCCTGGCATGAGCAGGCCATCGCGAGGCCAGCTCAGTCCATTGTCTCGGGTGACAGTGGGTCATCGGGCATTAGCACACGTTGCACCAGGATTGTTTGGGATCGGCAGGCCGGCCTGGATGCAGCGTCAGCTGCCACTGGCCACTGCTGCCTTACTTACCGAGCATCTTGCTGAGGTCAGCGTTGTGCAGGTCGGGGTTCTCATCGGCCAGCCGTTTGCGCTCCGTCTTGGCCCACACCATGAAGGCGTTCATGGGCCGGCGAATGCGCTGCTCCTTTAGACCCTTCTTATCGATCGGGCCGCCCGGAGGCAGCTCGCCGCACATCTTCGCTCCCGGCATCAGCCGGTAGTCGTAGTTTGGTGTGCCGACCATAGATGGCGGCAGGTGGCCCATGTACCCGCGCGTGTATAGGTCGCTGCCAGCCGAGTCGGCACGCACAGAGTAGCCCATGTCCATTGTAGTGCAGCGATAGTCCATCTGCGAGTAGTACTGCTGGTACATGGCCTGCTGCGAGTAGGCCATTTCGGCGTTCGTCGTTGGAGTGATATACTGTGCCTCCATGCTTTCTGAAATCAGAAACGTACACCCGGTCATCATCGTGGCCAGAGCAGTGGGTCATGACCGAGGCACCCGGCCGGAAGTCCTAAATTATCACTTTCTTTGCCGTCATTACTGTGTCAATAAAGCGGCAAGCTGTCAACAAAAGATGGATGGGATCTATAATTAGAACGGAATGCAAACACAATTAGCGGTGATACACCTCATTCATGGATGCCACTGATTTAACCTCTGCAACTGAAGACCAGCCTACGTTGCGCGACGTTCTGTCCCCACATTGAAACCCTCTCCAAGTCCACTCCACCATCACAAATAAAGAGGTGAAAACGAGAGTGCGTGCTGCCGCCGCGGCTGTGGTGGCGGTGGGTGCAGCAGAAGGCAGTTCTCATCGGTCGCCACCCGGTCGGCCCGCGCCCACTGACACATAGGCGCGACGGCGGCGGTAGCGGCGCGGCCGCGGCAGATGGCGCGTCTCCCACGCGGCACGGCGGTCCAGTTACCATCGTCACAGTCAACAGGTGCAACACCAACCGGCCGGTGGTAGCCGCCGGTGGCCATCGGTCCTGCATTAGACCGCCATCGGTCCGGTATAGGCAAGCCATCGGCCCGCCATCAGTCCGCTATCAGTCCACCACCGGACCACAGTGGTCGGTTTGCCATCACTGTCATGTTGCAGTCCATCGGTTTCTATTTGATCGGTTCCTATTTGATCGGTTCCTATTTGATCGGTTCCTATTTGATCGGTTCATATTTGATCGGTTCCTATTTGATCGGTTCCTATTTGATCGGTGCATATTTGATCGGTTCATATTTGATCGGTTCATATTTGATCGGTTCATATTTGATCGGTTCATATTTGATCGGTTCATATTTGATCGGTTCATATTTGATCGATTCACTGTCTGATGGGCGATGCTCTTCAGGCAGCACAGCGTTCATGGGTATCAACCATACAAGGCTTTTTGAATGTGTTGCGTTGTGCATGCTTTAGCTGCTTGTGCTATTTGTTGGTATTGTGGGAATTGTCCATATTGCTAAATTTGCTTTATAAATATAAATTTTTGGTAACTGCCTCAGAGTTAAATGATATATTTGACAGACCGGTTCAGTACAACACTAAAAGTGGCGCTTTAAGTTTGTTACTAAAGTGGCGCTGCGTTAAGTTTGTTAACCTGGGTGCGGAGCAGTATGAATGGCGCTCTTCAAACCGTCAGCGCCTATTGTTCGAAATAAAATATGGGTTCATTTCCCTTTTTGTTTGCATCGAGTAACAGCCAATGCACACTTCTGTGGTTATATTTCCTTCAGACTCAGTCGACCCGCGCCTGGCAGAGCCGTCAAAAATCACCCATGTAGAGTGGAGACAGTTTTCCTAGTCATGATCCACCCTGAGCGTTATCGCAAGCCTGGAGCGCGACGGCAGCGGACGCGGCGAATCTACCTGATCACAGAAAGAACGGCTGGCCACTCTTCCCGCCCAAGAAGTGCGGTGCCGGCCGGTCTGTCTCAGGTTTTACCCAGAATGGTTCCAAGAGCGGCCATCGAGCGAGCCGGGCTTCCCTGCAGGACGCTGGTCACGGATCGGTATCTTTGAGGTACGGCTGTGTGACATTCCAACAGAGAGAGGGGCAGGGAACGCTGGCCGCTGTGCTGCAGGAGCGAGCCAGTGCCGCTCCAGGGCCCCGACAGGTGGGCGCAGCGGCAGGTCTTTGAAGCCTGGAGGCACTTTCTTTCCGGCCGGAAAGCAGTGACAAATCGAGGATGTCGCTTAATCTTTTTAAATGCAAGTCGGATATTGCAATATATTATATTGTTTCACTAACATGATATACATTATGCACGGATGACCTTTCACTTGCTGCATGTGGCGGGGTAGCTCTTTGGAGTTAAGCATCAATGCACTATTTTCTTTACAAAGACTCAAAAATCGAAACAACAAATAAATACACACACACACACACACATATATATATATATATATATATATATATATATATATATATATATATATATATATATATATATATATCAACATTACATATTATATAGTGTTTTCCCTGCAGGTAGGCAAGTACCGTGTGATCTCAGTATGGATCAACGCTTGTACAAATCAAGAAACATACATGGCGCTTCATGGCGGCCACCATCTAACCCAGCAACCTCTCTCCACACAGTAACCGTCCCTCTCTACCCGACCCAGCAAACTGTCGTCTCTCCTACCCGACCCAGCAAACTGTCGTCTCCCCTACCCGACCCAGCAAACTATCGTCTCCCCTACCCGACCCAGCAGACTGGTCTCCCCTACCCGACCCATCAAACTGTCGTCTCCCCTACCCGACCCAGCAAACTATCGTCTCCCCTACCCGACCCAGCAGACTGGTCTCCCCTACCCGACCCAGTAAACTGGTCTCCCCTACCCGACCCAGCAAACTATCGTCTCCCCTACCCGACCCAGAAGACTGTCGTCTCCCCTACCCGACCCAGCAGACTGGTCTCCCCTACCCGACCCAGCAAACTGGTCTCCCCTACCCGACCCAGCAAACTGTCGTCTCCCCTACGCGACCCAGCAAACTGGTCTCCCCTACCCGACCCAGCAAACTGTCGTCTCCCCTACCCGACCCAGCAAACTGTCGTCTCCCCTACCCGACCCATCAAACTGTCGTCTCCCCTACCCGACCCAGCAAACTATCGTCTCCCCTACCCGACCCAGCAGACTGGTCTCCCCTACCCGACCCATCAAACTGTCGTCTCCCCTACCCGACCCAGCAAACTATCGTCTCCCCTACCCGACCCAGCAGACTGGTCTCCCCTACCCGACCCAGTAAACTGGTCTCCCCTACCCGACCCAGCAAACTATCGTCTCCCCTACCCGACCCAGAAGACTGTCGTCTCCCCTACCCGACCCAGCAGACTGGTCTCCCCTACCCGACCCAGCAAACTGGTCTCCCCTACCCGACCCAGCAAACTGTCGTCTCCCCTACGCGACCCAGCAAACTGGTCTCCCCTACCCGACCCAGCAAACTGTCGTCTCCCCTACCCGATCCCGCAAACTGTCGTCTCCCCTACCCGATCCCGCAAACTGTCGTCTCACGCTCAGCCCATCAGCGTGGCACCCCAGACACCCGGGGCTGCCGGCACGCGTCCCGCACGGACGGACCCTACCCGTCTCTACGCGCGGGGCGCCGCCGTGTGAGGGTGTGGGGTGTGGGGTAGCGGGTGGCGGATGACACGTGCTATCGGCACCACAATACGGCGGGTGGCGCCTGGCGGCGGCGGCGGGCGGCGGCTGAGGTGCCCCCGCTGGTCAGCCGCCGATCACTGCGATAATCGTTATTTAATTATAGAAGTGATGAGCTGGCGCTGCAGGCGTCTCTGGGCGGCCCCAGTGCAGGCGATAATGGCATGCCGCTGCAGCCGCGGAGATGGCGTTTCTCAAAGGGTCGGGTGGCGGCGGGCAGAGGTCAGCCTGGCACCCCGCCGTCCCCCGCCACCCGCCACCCGCCACCCGCGGGCCACCGTCAGCCGCCAGCCGCCAGCTAAACATAATCGCGTATCGAACACGATGACTGTCTCTCAGCCTCGGAACTTCAACAAGATGATCACATATAGCGAAACAGAGAGATGTTCTCCGTCTAGACAGACAACGTATGAAGAAGATGTATGATTCGGAAAAACAGATGATGTCAAAACGTGATAATATAGGGGAGACGGTTTGAGTTGTAATTTTCTGACGATCAGATCGCATGCAATTTTGTGTTTTTACAAGAACTTGCAAAGTCAACGGGGTCAACAATCTCGTCCAAGGCGTGAACTATGCTGGTACTAAAATTGTATACATCGTCCAAAACAACTTGTAACCCTCCTACACCACTCAAACCACACGTCCAGAACACGAACTGCTCTAAATCAGCCTTATCACCGGGAGCCGACCCGCAGATAGGCGCATGAGATAAGACGCTCTACAACCTGCCCGAGTATGCAGTCGACTTTCCAGTATCCAGTCCACATTGCACAATTTCTTTTTGAGGCGGGCTACGCCTTTCCGCGTGTTTCTCCTGATATCAGTGACACATCTGGTGCAGCGCGGGTCGGCTGGGTCGCGACTCGCGAGGCAGGATGGCGGGCACCGGGCCTCGACGGCTGGCTCAGAGTGCCTCGACGGCTGGCTCGCGCAGAGTTCAGGGCGGAGCGGGGGGGGGGGGGGGGGTCCCCACCAACACATTAACGCTGTCTAGTGACCACTGAATGGACTGATGTTCTGGGCGTATGATGCCCCTGAAGCACCTGAGCAGGCGAATGGGAGGGAGAGGGGAGAGAGGAGTGCCCCTTGTACGTGACGAAATCCGACACCTCAGTTAGAGTCTGAGCAGTCGACCTCATCCCACCGGCTCGATCTGGGGTGTTTGCAACACGATATAGGATGGAGTGATGTGAGCGGGTAGTCAGGGATGCTGGGCTCGTGATGATGTGATGTGAGTTCACGTCACGGACGATGTGAGGCCAGGCTGAGCTGATGTAAGTCGGCAGTCAGAGACGCTGGGCTTTGGATTAAAGCTGGTGTGATCAGTAAGGTGAGGAGTGACGTGAAGTGACCAATGAGAGTCGCTGGGTTCCGACTGACCCTGCTGTATCGGACTATGGAGTAACAGGGTCGGGCGGGGTCGGAACGGGGGCGGGGCGGAGTCGGAACAGAGCGGATATGATGTACAATCGGTCAGACTCCGCTGCTTCGTCAGCCATGTCCGATGACGATGCATGTTTGTGAGAAGAGAGGTCAGGACGGACCCAGCCGACCCTCCTGACGGCACCCTTCTACCCACGGAGGAAGTGTCGCAACATAGAGGTCAGCAGTCAGGGGACAAACGGACAAGCTGAGATCGCCACTCGGTGGCCTGATTGGATATAGGCTGTGTGATGTCATCAATGATGTCATCTCTGTGTGATATTTTGAGCAGAGTACAACTTCGCAATAGCTTGATTGGACTTGCTATCCGTATGTAAGCGGTATTTTTTTTACATTTACACGCACACACAAAATAAATCAACAGCGAAATAGTTCGGTTGTATATGCCACTGATCGATGTCATGAGATAGTCACATATCCTCTACACAAACTGGTGTCACATTGCAGCCCATCCAATAGGTATGGTCAGTAGCAGCAAGTGCGATTGAGATGCGTCGTGCGATTTTGTGCAATTCATCATGTGTACTGTATTGATGGAGAACAGTGAGTTCTAAAACCACGTATTCGAAGAAACGTAAATTTCTGTACACGACCCCAAAACAGCAAAAACAATTGCACTTCCTTAAGATAAATTATATACCTACCTACCGGTAATAGGTAATAACTGCAAACCTTGGTGAATAAGAAATCAGTAACGAACTGTCGCATACAATTTACCAAAATCGATACGGTTAAAATGAAGGGGACAATATAAACTGTTTCTGGAAACCTTTCCTCGTAACATTACTCTCGACTGAAAGGAAGGTACGCTGTTGTCTAGATCTAGGTATTCTCCCTTCCCATCATTTGATGATCACTTGTCAACATTGCCTTACTTTAAGAACCAGTCGTTGATTTCACTCAGATACATTGCTCTCAGAGAAATCAAACAGGAACAAATGTGTATAATATGAGGGGCATTCTAAACAAAGCGTGAAGTTGCGTTTTGATCACTAAAAACATTTTGCAGGTATAAATGGCATACCTCCACCAAACACCCAACAACTGGAATACTATTAATCACATAGGTACTACAAAGGCCATTTCACCGTTTACCAACGTCAACGAAATCACATACCTCTGCTGTTTTTGGCAGTGCATAACGCTATAAAGAACCACTGCATTTCTACACTGACACGGAAGACGCAAATTACAAGAATATGCTCGGCGTCAGGATGCCGACAATGCCGACGTTTTGCTCGTATACCTGACAATTATGTTATTTGGACGGATTTGACGTTGAACCCCGATACTGACGCCATTCAAGGTACCGGTACTGAAGGTACCGGCATGTCCCGGTTTAACCTCTGTGAATCACGGTGTCATGCATTCAAGTGACACCGACTGACAGTGGGTGTTTTTTTTTTGTCCGCCGCGGCAAATATCGCATGTTCAGCTCTAACAGTCTGGATTTTCCAAAAAGTGTCTCGTGCCGTGGCCAGCACGGAACTTCCGCTAGCGGAAAATTGCAATGCGTGTGCCTCGAGTGCTCAAAACAAGTCATCAGCGCCATCTTAAGACTGAAACGTACGGAAATAATCAATAATACAGATCATTGTGGTTTTCCAGTAGCTGAATCTGAAAAAGAATCACGCTTTTACTGCCAGGACACAAAAATGGCCAGAGTTTATTGAAACAACGGCACAATATAATGGTGATAAAAATGGAAAACAGCATGTGGATTGAACGATTCAATTTCAAAATATGTGCTGGAAAGCTTGAAATGGAGAAGATTGGACAAGCCATTTGTTCCTTTGTTTAATGCCAACCATCATTTGAAAAGTGCCAAAAATATGGACCACCAACAAGTTCATATAACTAAATGAAAATTGTGCTTTAATTTATGTTAACAAAACTAATACAAAAATGTGTCACACAGCTCCACCAGCTCGGTTGTCAATGCAATTCGAAGCGCCATTTATCTTTTATTTTGCATCTTAAGCACCATACTCGGTCGACGGTGTACACTATGAGGATGCCCTGTCAAAAGCTACAGTCCTCGGGTACAGGTCTCGGGTACATATCTTCCCACACCCTAGTTACAGGTGCATATATCTCCCCTATCCCCAGTACAGGTGCATCTCCCCTATCCCCAGTGCAGGTGCATCTCCCCTATCCCCAGTACAGGTGCATCTCCCCTATCCCCAGTGCAGGTGCATCTCCCCTATCCCCAGTACAGGTGCATCTCCCCTATCCCCAGTGCAGGTGCATCTCCCCTATCCCCAGTACAGGTGTATCTCCTGTATCCTTGGTACAGGTGCATCTCTCCAACCCCTGGGAACAATTCCGAGTTCCTGTGTACATAAATACCTCTCCAATCCCTGGATGTAGGTGCACCCCCTAGTCCCCGGGTACAGGTGTGTACGGTGTATGTCCCGTTCCCGGTTGCAGCTGCCTCTTCCCAGTCCCCTGACGAGTGTCACGGTTCACGACGACCCGCGGTCGCCGCCCGGTCCCTCCGTCCCTCCGTGCCCGGCACCTGGTCCCCCCTGACGCAGCGGATGTGGACAAAGTCTCACCCTCCCCTGGGAACGGGACCCGCTGGCCGCTGGGACGCCACCTCGTGGTATGTTGCTGTTCCGGGGACGTACTAGCGTTGCTGGTCGGAGTGCCGGCTACTGTGGTAAGTATGCTTCCGTCGGGCAGAGTAGGTAATACGTATGGACTGGTGGTTAGACGGACCCCTGAACCATTGAACAGACTACTGGGGAAAGTGGCACAGCTCTGTTGGGAGAAAGACAAGAGGATGCACTGGTGTGACTCAAATGCTGGGAACGCACGGGGTGTCCCGAGCACTGAGGAGCGAACGATGAGTATTGGGGACACTGAGACAAGGAGCATAGAAGCAGTAGATGCATTGCACTGTTCTACTAAAATTATTGAGCAAAACTAGACATATGGAGCTAATGATGCAATTTCCGATTCATCACCAGTATCCGTAAAAGCGTAAAAGCGGGTTTTAGGAGCGGAAGCCTCTTGCCCTACTGAGATGTCAACGCAGCACTGCTGATGACTGCACTCTGTGTTGTTGAGCTGAGCAGGCGGCTGACATCAGCAGGCAGCTGACGGCTGACATCAGCAGGCAGCAGCTGCTGACCCCAGGCGCCCGTGCCTGCACCCCTCCGTCGACCCCGAGCTCCGCCGGTAAACCCGCACATAAACCACCCCACAACGGCCGGGAGTCGCGGCGGTACAGCACGGGTGGGACGTCAGCACGGCTAGCACGGCTCGCACGGCTCGCACGGCTCGCACGGCTCGCACGGCTCGGATGGCCTGAACGGCTGGTACGGTACGCTACGGCCGGTACGGTATACTACAGTAGGGCGCCGCGGCGGTACGGCACAGCCTGTGCGGCCAGCACGGCTAGTACGACTACGGCAGATACGGCACGCTACGGTCCGTACAGCGCAGTACAGCAGGGTGCACGTACCACTGCACGAACAAGGGAGATATAATACAGCAGGAACCATACCTCAGCCCGGGAACGTCCGCCGGATTACACGTGAACGCAGAAGATATCCGGGAAACCTTGGTCTGGTTCTGTCAGCCGTGTTTGGTGTGGGGCACGGATCACGTCCGGGAAAGGCTGATGGGGTCTGGCGCGGGGAGGGGCGCCCTGCAGGCGTGCAGCGGAGAGGAGATCAGGTTCGAATGCTCGGGCGAGGTCCAGAGTCCAGGGCGAGAGCGAGGACGCCTGGCGCTGGAGCTGTCAAAATGGGACAACAAGCAACCACTAGGGTGGGGCAGCAGCCGTGTGTTTGGGTGTGCTGTTGCTATCTGGTGTACTTATGATAGTAAACTCATTCAAGTTGGTAGCAGGCACTTATCGGCAAAGCCACTAACGTTCCATGTGCACCTTTGGAAGAATTCGACAACAAGCTATTACTGGACCTTCAAGTTTACAATATAAAACACATAGCTGATATCTAGTGCGAATAGACAAACGAGTCTAGAATGCATACAACCTTTTCGATTCAAACCATTTACATGTTTAACTTGATTATTTAAGTTAATCTGAAAATATATTACTTACATATGCTTGTAATGGATATGAATATTACTCGGAAAAAATGTTCCTGGATATATATTCCTGGTCCCTGGCACACATATTTAGGTCAGACGACTGCTCTATAAAATGTCAAACATGTGTGATTGACGGACCATTGACAAGCCAGCCACGATTAAGATTGTGCAAACCGCAACCATAGCTCCAGCAGCCTCTATCCATGGGGAAAATTTGATAAAAAATAATGGCAAAGACAACATGCCTTGCAATGCAAACCATTTTTAGCTGTTTCCTGTAACATACCCTAGACATAGGCGTAGGAACAAGGGGGGGGGGGGAGGGGGCAGCTGCCCCCCCCAACATTTTGGATTTTAACATTACGCCTATGGGCGTTATATGGACAAAATCGACTTCAGAATGTCTCCGGCCCCCCAACTTGAACATAGCTCCTGCACCCCTGCCCCTAGAACTCCACCATATCTACCACACTGTACTTTCAGCCCTAGTTTTGATGTGCACCGAATAATGACACCTGAACTGATATGCGGTTACACTTTAGATTAAACCACGTTTAAAACAGAAACGATTTTTCACTTCACTAGCGTGCAATGCTAAAAATATGCAACACGCCACTGTACTGATGCCACATACACTTGTCAATTGACACCATTATATCTACATGCAATCAGTATTTTTTTTCTTCAGGCATGCTCTTTTGACATGCAACCGTTTCTCCCGTTAATACGCTTTATTATCAATATTCATAAAAATGGAGATATTATAACAGCAATGAAGACGATGCAATTTGAAATATCCAGATTATTTTCAAAGGGGCGAAAACAAGCATTAATAAGCAGCATGATTGGCATGCTATAATTCAAAAATATTTATGATAAAATGTATACGATTTAAATGCCTTTCCGATAACAATATCTCATATCGATGAGATATCGATTACCGACTAGGCACCTCCTAACATAAATTTACTACATAACACAAGGAAGCTCCTGAAGTTCAGACTAGCAATGTAAGCATCACATCGGTAGAATAATCCCCATGCAACATCTCTGAAAATCCAATACCAATGATGTGGGGATGGAGTTTCACACGAGGCCTCTGGCTTTTCTCTGACTCGTTACACCGCCCAGGCATGGGAACGCCTCTCTGATAGCGGAAGGGATTTTTCAGAAGTGTCCAACACAAACTGGACAGACGCTGGGTGACAGTGACCGTGCAGTTGCAGGATTCAGCCTTGACTGACCGCACTGTGGCCCGCAACCACATAGAAACTCCGTTCAACACTCCCGAATCCGTCCCGCCCGGCTGCCGGCGCAGCGGTGCTTACGTCTTTCGGTCGTCCTCTCCTCGCGCAGTGCGTTCAGTTCAGCTCGCCCTGTCGTCGCTCTCGGCTGGGCCGCGCGGCGCGGTTCACGCCGACTCTGTTGTCACCGACCGCTCACCTGCACAACACCATATCGTACCGACACCACGAGCGCACAACCCGCCACCGTCTGCCCGTCTGTGGCACCGCAGCCAACGGACCATGCGCCCTGACCAAGCGGCAGTCACGTGACCGCGCCGCCCGGCGCTCATTGGCCGCCGCCGAGATGAGGGGCGGAGCCAGCGCGCGGAGGCTGGAGGTGACAGGAGAGCACAATATTAATGTGGAGGACCGCACTGGCAAACACCCGGGTTTTGGATGCCGGACAGAGATAAAAGATGGCTACCTTAAACTGTGATGTGCCATTTCTCGACCGGGTCGGCGGCGGCGGGCGGCGGCTCCCCGTGGCTGTGGTCAGATGCATTCCGGGGCATCACGGGCCACGG
Organism: Chirona hameri; assembly: GCA_036785665.1. Lineage (NCBI taxonomy): Eukaryota > Metazoa > Arthropoda > Thecostraca > Balanomorpha > Balanidae > Chirona > Chirona hameri. The sequence goes on from JAXIVJ010001682.1 coordinate 88,712, forward strand.
CAGAGCGTCGCAGCAAACATGCGGGAGAGGCGAGACGAGACGGGGGCGGGGCGGGGCGGGCGCTGGCCCGGGAGGAGAAAGGCCAGCCAGTCAGCCAGCAGCCGAGGCGAGCAATGGAGGGCTGGCTCCTCTCATTAGAGAGACATGAGACGGGATGCGGGCTCAGGAGTTGTCCGGTTTTGTGGCTTTTAGGGTGTTGTGTTGCGTTTTGATTGAGAGCGATACAATGACATCTCTGTGGTCGCAATAAAAACGTTTTTTGTCTTCGTAAATGGCACTATCTTTGGCCAGCCAGATGACGGAAAGAAAACGTTGATTACAAAAAAATACATGTCTTTTCACTTGGAAGCCATGCCTATTTCTTAAAAACAGTCTATTCCTCCTGTCGAGTGCCGGTTTGGTTTTCAGGTTTGATTCTGTTGTATTGTATCAGCTACTGCGGTCCTTCTATTTTTACACCCTGTTCGTTCACCTATTCGACCTTCCACATCGCGTGACTTTGCTGAACATAAATAAACCACCAATTACGCACTAAAATGGGTTGCATGTTATTGCTTACTGTCTTTCTACATTGAAAATATTTCAAATATAAATTGTAGCAACGTCATTTTTACGCTGCATATGTGAATCACAAGCTTGGTTATTAATAACTAGGCTAATGTAAGCTATGTATCTTAGTTGCGCTTATCTAAATGAATAGGTATGACATATTGTAAAAGAAGAAATAGCGCGCTAAAATTGATCAGACTGATGGGTGAAAACGATTTAACCCTATTAGCGGCAGGGGGGGGGGGGGGGCAGATTCTACCCACCCCTCAAGTTTTTCGCAGATATTTCCTGAACGGCTAAGAGCAGACCCATGCAATTTTGGGACTTTTCCTATAATTGAATTCCGCATATGAAATCAACATTTTGAGTTCTTAACCATAACAGAGGTGGTTCCAGAGCCCGTTTTTTTAGGTTTTTTTTCCGGCAACATTTGTCGATAATACGGAGATGCGATCTTCATGTCTTCTTCCTAACTGCCTGCAGTATAAAGGAGTTACATAGGTTTACGGTGATTGAAACAAGTGCAAATTAGTTGATTTTAGTGAACTATAATAAACATTGCACGGCAGAGGCGGTTTCAGGGGCTTTAAAAGGGGAGGTTTACAGAAAGTTATTTTTATATATTTTGCCTCCCTTTTTCGCTAACCTGGCCCCGCCTATGGATGAAAATATGCTTTATAACTGGTGTGTTCGATGTCACAATAACGCACCATTTCATTTATCCAAAAAACAAAAACAAAAAACGGTTTTATAAGACATTAATTTTACCCATATTTAGTGACCTGCAAACGCCTATGATTTTATAATTTTCGAAATTCACCGTCATATACCAATCCTCAATTCAATATCTATCGATCCCCATTAGTTGCGTTCAAATCGGTTGATAAACATGGCAGTTGTGGTGGATCAAATATACCTATAATTTTGTTAGTTTTTGCCCCCCCCCCTATTGCCCCCCCCCTATCAAATATTTATGATTTTTTGTTTAGAAATGTAGATCGTGTTGAGGGAAATCGAACACCGTTTGATTTGTGAAATTCAGACGGGTGAATCTCGAGATCTCCGGGGGGGGGGGGGGGAGGGTGCAAATCCGCCGCACACCCCCCCCCCCTGCCACTAATATGGGTAGAAAGGAGCCTGTTGCTAATAGGGTTAAGCGAGCCATCGGAAGAGAATACCATTGGAAATCGGTAGGTATAAGAAACCAGACACAAAAAGGGAAACGGCCCACTGCCCAGACCCAGGGAGAGGTCGGGACCACCTTGGTTTGATAGCGGACGAATCGGCAAAGCGGTCCTATATTTGGACTAGCTACTTAGTAAATAATCGACAATTGGATTTAGTAATGAATGACTTACAATAGAACTAGAAGGCGACCTCTTGAGAACAAACTTTTAAAAAATTGCATCGACATCACTTTCCAAGAGAACCTACCATAAAAACGGCACGATTTTAAAGGTGATGTGCTTCCCCTTGTACTCTGAATTCCTTAAAGGGAATGTTTCACCTTTGTATTCGTTTTAAACTGAGATAGCCATTATCTTGGGCCGGTATTGAAATGTCTAAATTACTAAGGTAATTTTCCACAAAACTTAACCGTTTTTAAGCAATTTAATTTACCATTTGCAAAATGACTCCAGGCTGGTGCAGCCGCTGATTGGCTGACAGCCACTTTTTCAGCTAATCCTACTTTGTCAGCCAATCAGCGACGGTCTATAGCTCACCAATGACGTCATTTACCCAATTCTAAAATCTTAATTTGTATAATAGTTAAGTGACTTTTCGAGTGAAAAATATCACCATCATTTTCAGCAGCACTTACTTCATATTTTATACTACAACCAGCGTATATTTGACAACTTTCAGAAAGGTGAAACATTCCCTTTAACACAATAGGCACAGGCACCACAAGCCACAGCTTTCTGATGAAATAAAAATAAAAATCATACATTTTTGCTTAAGTAATACGGTACTATCTTCTAGATGAAAAATGAGCCAGTGGGTGTTATTGTTTATTGCATACTACTTGTTATAATGCATCAAACAAAGCAGTCCATTCAACATTCCACCGTGGCCTTCCATCATCAATCCCAAGTCAGTCAATCCGAAGTCAGTTTCCTGTTGCACATTCGACAGCTGCTCAGGGAACTATTGACGATGATGGCGCTGCCAGATTTTCAGTTCTATTTAATTATATACCTGTATTAGTAGTTTTTCTAATTTCTTGTACAAATAGTCAATGGCTTCAAGTGATCCTTTCATCTCAAGCTGTATTCTACTTGTTTTCCTACTGTGCCGTGCGCTCACGAAATGAATACATTTAAACAGCCAATATTTTATCGTCAAGTTTGCAAAGAAAATATAACTGGATGCCTTTTAATGCAACGAAAACAAATACTATCATTTATGGATACATTCACGTTAAATCCATAACTGATTGAGGCAAATATTTAAAACATTTTTATTCAGGGTGTTTAACTGTGCTTAGAAAACACCGAAATAATTTAGTATAAACGTGATTACCGAGCGGGCGCGAAGCGCCCGTGAGGTTTCTCGTCAACTTACTGGACAAATTTACATTAGACCCGGCCCGACCCGGCCCGAGCCGGCCATTCAGACGCTTTTCGGAAGAACTTTGCAACCACTGCTCCGATTGAGATGGGGTTTTCACCATTGGATAGGACCATAAAATCAATTTTGATTTTGGTATGGTGCGTTCTGATAGGGGTGGTACCACAGCGCGTGGCACACGCAGACGCCGAAATGAACAAAGATAATTTTTGGTCAAAAATGGCTTGATTTATCTAAGCATTCGTTTTTTTATACGCTGAAGCATGCAGCGCTCAGAACGTACTCCCTTTGGCGGATTCGAGAAAGGAGATCATGTACAATTTAATAAAACTTAATTTTTATGTTGGCATGCATGGATGACTAGGCAATTTTTATGGAGGACTAAAAGAACTAAAAGGACTATGTGTTACTACCACGTGTGCTCCCGTACCGTTTCATATTTCAACCCTGTTTTAGCTTTACCAGTGCGCGCCCGCTCGGTCATCGCCCAAAAAGGCGTTTTACTGGTAGATATGAATTATATTAGCACCAAATCAATCCCTGGCCGCAAATCACAGCAATGTTTATAGCCGGTTTCATTTCAGCAATATTTCAATGTGCTGTTTTCCGTGGCGTCTCAACATCTGATTTTTACTTCCGATTCTTCCGGCTCTCACCCTACGTTCATTGCTGTGAGATATGAATGGAAATTGCTACGATAAAACAAAATCGTTAAACCTGTTATTTACTTGCTTCACCAAGGTAACTAGCATAGGCATGACTAGATAAAAGAGCATATCCTAATTGAATCGTGGCTCAGCAACGTTTCTTCCATCAAGTACCGCTTTAAACCACAACCTGTCGGAACTTAATTTACGAACACCTCTTCCTTTAGTTCCAGTTTTACTTCAATATGCTGCTCATCCTTTACGATGGCTGACAGTGTGGACTGTAGTGCATAGTTTGCGTGTTCATAGTGCCACATGAAAAGGTAACTGGCATGTTACTGAATGAAAGGTTTTCGCTCAAGTTGTGCTGATGATACAGTGGTATTAGGCAGACTCAGTCCAATTCACCTATAGCCTTTCTCGTTTGGTGACACATATTTTCGTACTGGTTCTTACTATCTCATACGGAGTTCTCATCTATGCCAGCAGGTGACATACACCAGTCTGAGATTGAAGAAATGAGGTTTGTAGGATACAGTTATATTGCTCTGGTAGTACGGCGCCGAAGTAAGATATGCAATTATATATGGCGCATATGGCGCAATCCAATTAACCAGTAATGCGCCTCTGCTGTATCGTCATATTAGCCGTTTTCACGAAGGATCATTGTGCGAAACTTTTTAAACTTTTTAAAATGTTTTGGAAAGTTTGGACGATCCATTCCTTAACCTGCGCGGCGCTGAGGGGTGGGGTGGGTGGGGGGGGGGGGGTAAATTGTCCCCCCCTCCCAGATTTGATCAATAACTTGAAAACGATGACAGAAATCGAAGTGAAACTTACGGTACCTTATGGTGCATCAATTCTACGTCTTCTGCCAACATTTTATTGAAATTCGTGAAAATTTTGGGAGATAATGACGTTTTAGTGACGTCATGTCATGTCATTTTTGGTGAAAAAGTTAAATGTTTGAAAAATTGTAGCAAATAGCGTGTTGATGCTAATCGCAAATAAAAAGCGTCAAAAGAAAGGAAATAACATTGTCTTTAAAATGCTATCTCAGATTTTCAAACTTTTGGGTTTTTGATCCCCATGCAAGAAACTGATTTTTTGGGAAGAATTTCCACAAAAGTATTTTTTTAAAGATTTTCACAAAACCGGAAGATATATTAGAGAACCGAGTATGAACGATTCTCAAGCAAAATTTCAAAGCAATATCTTTATTTTTGACTGACTTATGGCTCTCTAAGTATAAGTAACTCATGACGTCATTTTTTAAATTGCGGTTTTTGGCTTTTACTGGCCAGATACAGACAAATAACTGCCACCACTGTATTTATAAGACAAAACTAGTCTAGAAACATGCCATGTTTATTTAGATGAATCAATTTCAAATTTTGTCCTTATTGTGACCTGACCTTGACCTGAGGGCCATTATATGGGGTCAGGCTGTAAAAAATGGCTGCTTTTATCGAATTATACGTGTAAAATAACCCATACAACATGTGTCGCATGGCTTTTGTAGACCTGTGGCCTTTAATGACCTGACCTTGACCTTGACATTTGCTTACAATTTCACTTTTACTTATGCGGGAGATGCATTATACATTTGGGAGCACTTTGAGAGATAATGGTTGCAATATAAGGTGAGGGGGTAAAATTCCCCCCCCCCCCCAGCACCGGGCGTTCGGATGGAGACCAGTGTTCGCCACGGGCCCACCAACCCAGCCTGGCCGAGGCCCATGAACACCAAGCCCAGGCCCGGACCAGGCCCGGTCAAATTCATAATATTGAGGCCCAGACCCGGTCCGGCCCGTTCAGATTAAGAGTATAATTATTTTCACAAAATTTGCAATCATTATCCTAGCATATTTACTTGTATACTATAAATGTGAAAACAATGAACCAAATATGCTAACAAAAAAAAAACACAGCCACAGCAACAGTGTGTTGCTGTGTTGCTGTGTAAGTGAACTGCCGGCTAAAATATTTTTGGGCTCTGACCTGAGCTTGTGCGATGCGCGCATTACTTCAGAATTGTCAGGCCCAGGCCCATCCAGAGCCCAGTGATTTCCTTAAAGTTGAGGCCCGGCCCAGGCCCAGCCCTGGCCCAGCCCAGGCCAAGCCCAGGCCCAGCACATGGCCCATAGGGCCAGCATGGCTCATGGCGAACTCTGATGGAGACTCCAGCGCCGCGTGGGTTAACTACACAACTTTTACATGCGATGTTTGGCTAGAGATGTCCCTCATAATTTTGTAATATGTTGGTAAGAATATAATATATTGAAAACATTGCGGTTTGGTGGTAATTAGTATAAGTATAAGTATTGATAGGTCAGTTGTGATGACCTCCACCGACTGAAACTTTTCAAAACTTCAGAATTATTCGGAAAGATTCTGTGGCGTGTGACGCTATTGGACGCTATAGACTCGCTTCCGCAGCCCAATCCGGCAGGCGGGCTGTGCAGCTTGGCTTTGTCCATGTGCGTGCGGCATGCGGGTCGGAAGCGGCGGCGAATCGATACTGGCACATCACTGCGCATGCGCAGACCGACCTGTGATCCATGGCGCTGCCAGATGTAGCAACTAGTATGACGGTATGCTGAACTGAACGAATGGACTCTATGCGCATATTTTCTTTAAAAACGGCCAATTTTGTATCATAAACTTGTTATGAGATCAATACATGTTTCCATAACTATTGAATAGTGATAATATCGCCTAAATCGGTAATTTATTTCTTGGATTGTAAAATATACTAAGACTTTAATACCAAAACTTTCCAAAACTTTTCAGAACTTTTCAGAATCATTTCAGCGCAATAATCCTTCGTGAAAACAGCTATTGTTACATTATGCAATTTTGCATTGGAGCTGGTCATATGTGACCGTCTCGATAAATGATCATTCCAAAAGTCTCGAAATCTAGCAACAAGGTAAGCAGAGATTATACAAAGGTCTTCGATAAAATTTAAATATTTCTGAGTTAAAGAAAGGTTATAGGTAAAACACTATTCCCCTTACAATATCCTCACAAATATATACAAATTGAATGTGAAGATATTTCAGTCGCTTAATTATTGGAGTTACTGCAGGTTGTAATGTCAGTTTTGTACTTCAAAACGTACGGATGAATATGTGTTTTTTTTTGCGGTTTGGATAATAATAATCTGAGGCGATTCTTATGTAGCCGAAATATAACTTTATTTCACAAGACAATTATCTTTTTTTCCTGTGTCATTTGCAGTGTGCTCAAAATTTAAAATATAATGTTATTGTGTCATGCATGCTCTCATAATACGAAGTGGACCGGTGGCTGTTACATGGTTAGGTTAAGACACAGGAGTATGTGTCATCGATTGGGTGCATCTTTGCCAAATGTATTCCACATGAAAGATGTGTGCAACATAAGTCCCGAGACATGACAAATACGGGAAAATCAATGCTTGCAGTGCTTTACTTGACAAGGAAAACAAATAATTTTTGTTTGCTATGCAAGCCCTCAAAATCTCAGTATGTCTAAGCACGGGTCAAATTTACAAACATACAATAATGAACTGGTGAAGACTGTGGAAGAGCTGAGATATCGAAGAGCAGTCCTCCAAGATCAAATAAGTAAAGAGGAGACAGAAAAGAGAGCACTTCAATCACAAATCCACAACCTCAGCGAAACACTTACCAGGATCAACGAAGGTCTGGCGAAGAAAATTCAACTTAAAGAAGAATATGAAAGAATCATTGTAGAAACTGACAAAGCTTATCAAAAGATCTTAGAAAGCTCACAAATTCTACTTAATGTGGTTAAACAGGAATCCTCACATTTAAGTAGCTCTGGCGATAAAAAGAAAATATATGTTGACTACGAACAAGATGCAATACTTCAAACATTCACCAAGACTGTTAAAGAAAAAAAGAAACGAAGCGATCGTTTTGGAGAGAGAGGCGGAGAAAGAGGTTTTGATAAGTCTGACAAAGCAAGAAGTGATATTGATTTACGTCAATTTTGAATTTTGCCTTTCGCTTGTGTTTGTTAATTCAGTTTTGTCAAGTCCAAGACTGCAAACATATTGTATGAATTAAGCGTTATTTTTAATAAACAATATTGTGCATGGATTAATGTCGGTATTTCATCATCCATGTCGTTAACTTTTGCCCGTTTATGGTTTATCGCTTGGATGCCACGAACCGGTTGATGCGTCACCGTTGATTTAACGATGTGGACAGTGAGTTCAGTCCATAAGAGTTTGTCGATGCAAGAGAAGGATGGAACGAGCCGCAAGTGAGCCGCATTCATTCACAAAGTAAGTTTTATGTAAGTAAGAATAGGTACAAAGTAGGTAAGCCGGGAGGTTGAAAAGGCATGTCTCTGCCGTCACTTCAGTATCTACAATACCATAATTTACAATGGAATACTCTATTCATCACATATTCATCATTGCTTGATAATATTTGGGAATATATTTTCATTGCATTGTATAGAGAAATTGAAAAGTGTATAATCATTTAATTAGTTCCCGAATAGTATCATAAAAAGCAACAGCGTGATCTGAGCCGAAAACCCAATTACTTCTGATATTTTGAAAGCGCTAACAACACATTTTCTACACGTGGCACGGAGAAGTTAACGCGTACCTTGTATGTGCTTGTTGCGACTGAGACAAACTGAAAAAGTGTGGTTGTTCGTTGCAGTTTAGATGAAGTGGAGACGGATGAAAGAAATCGCAGCTTGATTGTTCCACGACAACACTGCGAAACCACAATAGTTGCGCCAGTCTTAACCACAAACAATCACTACCACACGACAAATATGACACAACATGTGTTTAGATAACGGCAAGTAATCTTTCTATATGGATATTCTCAACCATTAAACGGTACCTAGCGCAACAAAGCTTCAATGACAGTGGAGCGCAAACATCCCTCCTCCACGCCACGTAACATTCTCCGACACAGTCGAAAGATCCAGTCAAATAAGACACATCCCGTGCATTCTGCTGTCGGCCGTGTAAGACGACAGCTGCAGCTGCTGGCTGTCGCAGCGGCAGAGCTTCCTGACGGCTGCCGAGCTCCAACATGGCTGCCGGTATGGTGTCGGATCAGTCACGGTCGGTTGTGGTCGGCCGGCGCATCTGGCAGCATCTGGCAGCAGTGCGAGGCATCGCTCAACCACCACTGCGTGTCCGCAGAACGGCACATATACACTGACAGTTACACACTGTCACAGACTGATATCTGACACTGACACATACTGATATCTGACACATACCAATATCTGACACCGACAGTTACACACTGTCACATACTGATATCTGACACTGACACAGACTTATATCTGACACTGACTGATATCTGACACTGACAGTTACACACTGTCACAGACTGATATCTGACACAGACTGACATCTGATACTGTCACATACTGATATCTGACACATACTGACATCTGACACTGACACAGACTTATATCTGACACTGACAGTTACACACTGTCACAGACTGATATCTGACACTGACACAGACTGATATCTGACACTGACACATACTGATATCTGTCACAGACTGATATCTGACACTGTCACAGACTGATATCTGTCACACACTGATATCTGACACTGACACAGACTGATATCTGACACTGACACAGACTGATATCTGCCACAGACTGATATCTGACACTGACACAGACTGATATCTGACACTGACACAGACTAATATCTGACACTGACAGTTACACACTGCCACATACTGATATCTGACACTGACACAGACTGATATCTGACACATACTGATATCTGACACATACTGATATCTGACACCGACACAGACTGATATCTGACACAGACTGATATCTGACACAGACTGATATCTGACACTGACAGTTACACACTGACACATACTAATATCTGACACAGACTGATATCTGACACAGACAGTTACACACTGTCACAGACTGGTATCCACGTCCTGACTCCGACCCCTCGGTAATCATAGCTCGACATACACACTCTGGCATCACAACCCGGCACCCACACAACGGTATTCATACACTAACACTCTCCGGCGAGCTCCTGCAGCCATATCCCGACACCCATACCCACACCCGCATCCCGGCGCCCATATATTGGAACCCTCACACAACCCGGCACCCACACAACGGCATTCATACACCAACACTCTCCGGCGAGCTCCTGCAGCCATATCCCGACACCCACACCCACACCCGCAACCCGGCGCCCATATATTGGAACCCTCACACAACCCGGCACCCACACAACGGCATTCATACACCAACACTCTCCGGCGAGCTCCTGCAGCCATATCCCGACACCCACACCCACACCCGCAACCCGGCGCCCATATATTGGAACCCTCACACAACCCGGCACCCACACAACGGCATTCATACACCAACACTCTCCGGCGAGCTCCTGCAACCATATCCCGAAACCCACACCCACACCCGCAACCCGGCGCCCATATATTGGAACCCTCACACAACCCGGCACCCACACAACGACATTCATACACCAACACTCTCCGGCGAGCTCCTGCAACCATATCCCGAAACCCACACCCACACCCGCAACCCGGCGCCCATATATTGGAACCCTCACACAACCCGGCACCCACACAACGACATTCATACACCAACACTCTCCGGCGAGCTCCTGCAGCCATATCCCGACACCCACACCCACACCCGCAACCCGGCGCCCATATATTGGAACCCTCACTCAACCCGGCACCCACGCCCCCCCCCCCCACCCATCATGAGCCCACATCCAAAATTCTGAGCCCTCATGCACGCCAGCACCCACGCACCAGCGCCCACGCCTGGTTGCGCGCACCGCACCGCAGACCGACCGCGCCGTCATTGACCATGAAATCGTCCAAACGCAGTGATTGCGGCGTTTCGGATGTTTTTGGCGCGCGCTGGCCGGCCGAGGGGCGGATAATGAGCGTCACCGGCGCTCGCGTGCGCCGCTGTTCCACTCCCGTGCTCCTCGCCGGCAAAACTGCATCTCGCCGAAAGAGTCAAGGCTCCTTGCTCAACCGGCGCCGCCCAAGGTTTCCCAACGCAGCGGCGCAGCTCGTTAAAGCTGCGCCAGGAAACGCTCGCTGAACGCACGCAGAAGACCGTCGCCGACTGATTGCGTACGATACAAATGCTGTCCCGAGCCGGTCTGGCCAAGTTGGCCCCGTGAGTTCGGTCAGGTCGCCTAGACTGCTTTTCAATAAGGGGGATACTTTAATAATGATGATAATGGCAATAGCTACCGATGGCAGGATACATTGCGCGCGGTAAACCACGCACCATAATCACCCCTAAAGCTGATTGCTACCCTTAATCAATTAGCATGCAATTGTTTCCAGTATCATTTTTGGTTCTAGCGTATCATTCCCCGTCGTTGTTTCGGGCAGAAAAGGGCGTAGACGTCCTAAGCACTGCATCGGTCATTGATATGCATGAGAAAGATTGCCTGTTGAGCATCTACCGCCGTTTAACAATGCGTCCAGAGTGACATTGCAATGCTGCCATATGTCATTGTTGATATGCAAAGACACTCATCAGATACCGTAAATCCCCGTGGAGTCTCCACTTTTTGCATTCGCCTTTCAGCAAAATGTCTTCTGGACGTGTGTCAGAGTTTTTATCCGTCGTGTGTATTCCGTTCGAATTCCTTTCACGAAGGAAGGAAATTGCCTAAACGTTGCCTTTATCGAATTGACAATAAATATTGGATCTATTTTGGATGTACATGGAGCTAGTTCTTTTTAACTATTGCGTCAAGCACTTACAATCGGTTGGTTACTTTGTACTCTAAGCGGCCTGACTTTCTAATCCCATTGCTTGTTACTTTTCCTCGTATCTAGTACAGGAAACCCTTCCTTCGTTTATGGCGGTGTCATTCTATAAGTCATATGTTTTATTATTCAGTCAACACTTGTTATTTGGTAGTTTATAGTGTCTGAGATGTCTGCCGCACGAAAGGCTCTCGTATTTTCCTCGTATTTCCCCGACTACCTGTCGAGAGACATGAGAGGCAATTCTATAGTTTACATGCAGATTGCAACTATTCGTGGTTTTGAAAACCCCATGGGCCTCAAAGTGATAGGATCAAACTATAACCTTCTTTGAACTGACGAAACACATTGTACTTTATTGAGTCGGATTAGCTTATCTACATTCACTTTAAATAGGCTTTATATTCGTTGCAAAAGAATAACGTTATTTAATGGTTAAATTTTACAAACCAGACGAAAAACTTTAAATTTTTGCCATATATCCACATATCACATACTTGGTCTCTTTAATTATAATATTTTGGAACAGCCATTGATCGGGCAGAATTCAATGAGCATCAGCAGAAATTTGGAAATTTGGTTTGGATTAGAAGCATGGATGGACTTAAATCCATTATTTGAGTTCAAACTGGATAAGCTCTCTTCATTTGCACCCAATGTATGTTTGCCACCAATTTTCCCAAATGAGTTACTCGTTGAAAGTGATGTTTAGTTATCATTCATAACTTGCCGCGAGTGTTTCAGACGACTAAGATCAATCACATTTCACTGTTGATGAACCAAACTGAATGTGTCTGGAGTGAGGTAACATTCCTGAATAGCCACAGGCTTTCAAACACCAAGTATCTCATCTAATTATATTTATAATTTCGCTGTAACATCGTGAGCATGGCAGGCAGGGCGGTCCCCTCAACATTTTCGGATTTTAACATTACGCCTATGGGCGTTGCATGGAAAGAACCGACTTCAGAATGCCTCCGTCCCCCCCAACTTTCGGAAGGTGGCGCCGCCCTTGATGGCAGGTGTCCCCTGAGCGTAGTTGTGGAGTCAGAGGCTGGGTCATGACTGGTCGTCCGGTCGACTGGCGCCTGTTATGGCGCGGCGCGGCACTGGCGGCGCACCGGCGGCGGATGTGGCGCAGTTGCACGGCCCGGATAGCGCTAAAGCACGTGACAGATGCGCGGCCACGCGGCTGTGGGCGGTCGGTGTGCCGCCGCACCAGCAGCAATGCTCAGAGGGCCGCCCCGGGGAGGAGGGGGAGAATCAAACGCCTCGCCGCGACCAGGCCCTGGCTCTAACATTACCGCCCCATGCGCTAGCCCTGCCATTGTCCCTTCGCGACCAGCCCACTGGCTCTAACATACACATCCTACCGCCGCCTCACTATTCCTATAGCCAAAATGATCACATTTTACACGATATTTGAAATTAGCAGACTCAAGATACATAGCGCAAAGCAGCATTTGAAAACACTGTCGCTTCATCAGAAATGCTGGCGCTTATCGCCACTTCATTCAATCTTGGCCTGACGTGCCTCGTGGCTCGGTGTATTCAATTTACGTCATGGATGGCTCTCGTGAGTGCCAGGAACATGATGGTGTTAAGGTCGAGGGGTACACACACGATATCCCAAACAAGGCGCATGCAAGCAGGCAGGTCAAATACATAAAACGAATCCGAGAATGGCATATCCTTATGGCAATATTACCCTGAATTAGCCTGAGTCACCTTAGTGCGAAGCCACGTGACTAGTCCTAATTTTATCACGACGGTGCCTGTAATGCAAACAAAAACCGGGCTAATTGTAATAAAGTCACCAGTTGCATGTGGATATCCGCCATGCGGTTAGATTTCGGTCGTTAATTATTTTAGAACAAGTGTAAATACACGATATTACGGTGTTCTCGGAAATCACGCCATTACATGGGCATTTGGCCACCGAGCCATTTCGAAAGGTAACGCTCTAAACTAAAAATAACGTTTATACCTGGTACAGCTTTTACCATGGTAGCTAAGGTAAGATTTATACCATGGTAGCTGGTCTCTGATAATATTGTTTGTGTTATGAAACGTCATGATACCCTCATAGATTACTTAATTTACGTTTTCTTATGCCGAGAAAACTCAGGTATCTCTCAGAGAACTGTCATGGAAATCCTGTTCACGCCATATTTCTTGACCTTTAGTTTTTCATCTTCTCTATTTTTCTCTCTCCCTCTATCTCTCTCTCTCTCTCCCTCTCTCTCCCCTTCTCGCCCGTCTCCCGTCTCCCGTCTCTCCCGTCTCTCCCGTCTCTCCCGTCTCTCCCGTCTCTCTCTCCGCCAGCGGAGTCGAGGTCGCGGCTCGAGTTTGCTAGCAGCGCGCTGTGTGATTAATGCCGGCGATACATCTCTCCGAACCAGTGTCTGCTCACGAGCCAACAACCAATTAAGACATCAGCGGTGGACAGACAGCCTCAGAGACCCCGCCGGCAGATCTTAATCTGGCCGAGACGCCACACACTGCAGAGCACACGCGTACACACACAATCACGTCTCTGAGGCCAGTGTCGCGATGGCTCGTTTTTCAATCAGTCTCTGTGACAATTCCGCCCCTCTCGATGTAGGTATCTGGTGAGTCCAACATTCCATGTGTCCAAATATCAGACAAATGTCACTTGTCCAAGCCGATACCCCTGTCGGATCAGACTGGGCTCGCCTGTCCAAGCTGACCGCAGCGCGCGTGGCGACACATGAGCGATGGCGCGACTTCTTTGCTGTCGCAGTGGCCGCAGTTGTGCCCTGATTAGCGTGCAGTGTGCACAGGCAAGGGCACAAGGTGATCACCGGCTTACGCATCACGCGACGGTCTGCAGTCCAAGAAACATGGCTGCTGGAGACGGCCTGTAGTCCAACTGGACATGGAGGAAAGACGGCTGCTGGAGACGGCCTGTAGTCCAACTGGACATGGAGGAAAGATGGCTGCTGGAGACGGCCTGTATTCCAACTGGACAGTGGACATGGAGGAAAGATGGCTGCTGGAGACGGCTTGTAGTCCAACTGGACATGGAGGAAAGATGGCTGCTGGAGACGGCTTGTAGTCCAGCTGGACAGTGGACATGGAGGAAAGATGGCTGCTGGAGACGGCCTGTAGTCTAACTGGACATGGAGGAAAGACGGCTGCTGGAGACGGCCTGTAGTCCAACTGGACATGGAGGAAAGATGGCTGCTGGAGACGGCCTGTAGTCCAACTGGACATGGAGGAAAGACGGCTGCTGGAGACGGCCTGTATTCCAACTGGACATGGAGGAAAGACGGCTGCTGGAGACGGCCTGTAGTCCAGCTGGACAGTGGACATGGAAGAAAGACGGCTGCTGGAGACGGCCTGTAGTCCAACTGGACATGGAGGAAAGATGGCTGCTGGAGACGGCCTGTAGTCCAACTGGACATGGAGGAAAGATGGCTGCTGGAGACGGCCTGTAGTCCAACTGGACATGGAGGAAAGACGGCTGCTGGAGACGGCCTGTATTCCAACTGGACAGTGGACATGGAGGAAAGATGGCTGCTGGAGACGGCCTGTAGTCCAACTAGACATGGAGGAAAGATGGCTGCTGGAGACGGCCTGTAGTCCAACTGGACATGGAGGAAAGATGGCTGCTGGAGAGTCGACAGTGTGACGACAGCACTCGAAATTGTGACACAGGAAACGCCTTACCATGGTGTCAGTTTTGGCACAGGGTGCATCTCGCCACGGTGCCCCAGAACTTGGCAGGGCACACCTCACCATGGTGTCATTAGTGAGTAGGTTCTCAGCGGGACTCGGTGGCCGGCGCTGTACCGTGCCCCCCCCCCCCCGCCATGATGTGTAAAGCGAAAATGAAATAAAATGTATCTCTCTCTCTCCCCCCCCCCTCCTGGTGCCACGTGTGATCAGGGTTGAGTGATTCTCCGTGATCAGAGTAGAGTGATTCCGTGTGATCGGGAGAGAGTGATCGGACCGGCTGCCGCGTCTTATCGGGACCGAACGGCGGCGCTGAATCAGCAACCAGCAACCAATCACAGCTCGGGAGATAAATTGGCTCGCATTTGTTGTGACTGCACGCCTGTTTTTGCATGGTGGCACAAGCAAGCTGCCGATTGACGGTGATGTCCAAACTGCTACCAGGAATGTTCTGCGATCATCGTGCATTTCCAGGGGCTCCGCCACGGGGGGACGGGGACGGGGGGACGTGTCCCCCCATTCTTGAGCCAGGGGGGATTGTCCCCCCCCAATCTCCCTGACGAATAACTAGAAATCGGTGTTCAATTGCACCTATTATTTGTTACCTCTCCCCGATCAACAAGCTTTCGCTGACGCTCCACCCCCGCTCAACAACTTTCGCTGACGCTCCACCCCCCCCCCCAACAACTTTCGCTGACGCTCCACCTCCGCCCCCCCCCCCCGCTCAACAACATTTCGTTGACGGTGACACTCGGCTTCTCTCGATCTCGTCCCCCCTCCTCCAATTTCAAAGGCGTGGCGGAGCCCCTGTGTATTTCATTTCCTTTAAATTAAATTAGGTTCACATAATGTTAATCAGTTGCAATATCAATATCAGCCTTGCCATTTCATTTTTTAAATTTAATTTGCGGATTTACAGAATAACTATATGCGTCGCTGCTGCTTAACCGTCACCCTATGGGGGGGGGGGGGGGGGAGGGGAGTCCTAAAACGACCCCGCCTGAATTTTTTCTTGAACAACTTTTACACATGCGGCGCATCTTGCTGAAATTTTCAGTAGCTGAGTTTACAACAATTATACGTATGCTATCAACAAAATTTGAAGTGTATACGGCTATTATATCGTGACCTATGACCTTTTCGTCAAGGTCATGTCAGACCCCAAAGGGCCATTGACCTGACCCCAAAGTCACCAGTTGACCTAGATACTAAAAATGGGATGCCGTTGGATTTTCCTTATGACAGGCAGCACGTTGCTGTTTACGGTGTCGCTCTATCGCTCTCCATTCGGAAGTTATACTAAGCGCCCTGTACATGTGCTGTAATGCAAAGCGCATAGCAATTCTCATCTATGGGGACGATTTCCGTGACCTAAGAGGTCATTAACTGGCCCAGACCTAAACATCGATATATTGCAAGATAGCTGATACAACGACCAACATTTGGACGCTAAGCAAATCGTTTTATACTCATAACTTTGGTAATGACGACGGACAGAGCGAAATCGCTATTTTTGGACGTGGTCGATCTTAGGTCATTCACTTGACCTGAAAGGTCACCCGTTGACCTGAAACCTACAAATCGCATAATGTTAGATTCCTCTCATGACAGGCAACATGCTGGTTCTTACTGCATTGCTCTATGTTGCTTGGTTTGGAAGTTAACAGTTTTTTTTAGGACCCCGTAGGGCGAATGTGAGAAAAGGTCCCCGTAGGGCGAGGGTTAAACCTGCACCCACAGCCAAATACAAATAGCAAGGATAAGGAGAAAGGTAGAGATCTCAGTGCGAAGAAACGGCCAGAGCACAGATGCACTTTGCAATTCTAAACCTTCCTTAAAAGGAATTTTAATTAAAGAATAATTCGAAATTAATACTCCTGCCATTGCCAGCATATAAGTAAAATAATTTCAATGCTTATCAAATCCGGCGTGGAACTGTGCACATGATGTAACAGATATATCAGTACAGATAAGTCCTAATTATCCTGATTTTCCTAACTAGATTAATCTTTATTTAGAATATGCAACTTATAAATTATAATATCAAAGAAATATATCAGATAAATTGGCTTAGAAATGACCATGGAATGTTACGTCTAAACTGATTTCAAAATACTTTAGGCAAATCGCCAAGTAACTTTGACAACGTAAACGACGCATATAGCTTTGCTTTGCTAAACTCAGTGTTCCAATCAACCTGGGACTTTTATTTTGTATTTCCCATTGATATCTTAGATAGGTAGCACGCTATATTTGTTTCATTCAAGAACACATTAGCCTATTGATCGTAATAGACTGTATAGCCTATTGATCGTAAACATGCTGTGTACGGCCCATGATCACCTTGCTCCTTCCGGAATCAAATGTCTGTCACCGTCCCCTGCCTGACGCCTACATTGCAGATATTGCAGCGCAGTCATAGTCAGACCACCCAGGTAGCCTTTCTATCTTGACAGCCTGATAAAGCCTTCACCTGGTCCATCCGAACCAAACCAGTCCTGACCGAACCAATCCTGACTCAACCTATGCTGACCCGACCGATCCATCGTGCACGGAGAGACAACCCTGTCTTCAGCCCCGTCCGACAGCCCTGTCTTCAGCCCCGTCCGACATCCCTGTCTTCAGCCCCGTCCGACAGCCCTGTCTTCAGCCCCGTCCGACAGCCCTGTCTTCAGCCCCGTCCGACAGCCATGTCTTCAGCCCCGTCCGACAGCCCTGTCTTCAGCCCCGTCCGCTTGCAACATTCAGTCCACCGTCCCTCCTTAGCATCGCGGTGGTCTATGACCCCTGGGCGGAGAAGCAGCCCTGTCTTACAGCCCAGTCCGCTGTCCAACCTTATCCAATACTTCACCCTTGGTTTGCATCGCGGGGTGGTCTGTGCCCCCTGGGCAGAGAGGCAGCCCTGACCACAGCCCTGTCCAGTCTCCCAACCCCTGCTTACCACCGCGGGGTGGTCTGTGCCCCCTGGACAGAGAGGCAGCCCTGACCACAGCCCTGTCCAGTCTCCCAACCCCTGCTTACCACCGCGGGGTGGTCTGTGCCCCCTGGACAGAGAGGCAGCCCTGACCACAGCCCTGTATAGCCTCCCAACCCCTGCTTGCCACCGCGGGGTGGTCTGTGCCCCCTGGACAGAGAGGCAGCCCTGACCACAGCCCTGTATAGCCTCCCAACCCCTGCTTGCCACCGCGGGGTGGTCTGTGCCCCCTGGACAGAGAGGCAGCCCTGGCCACAGCCCTGTCCAGTCTCCCAACCCCTGCTTACCACCGCGGGGTGGTCTGTGCCCCCTGGGCAGAGAGGCAGCCCTGACCACAGCCCTATCCAGTCTCCCAACCCCTGCTTACCACCGCGGGGTGGTCTGTGCCCCCTGGACAGAGAGGCAGCCCTGACCACAGCCCTGTCTAGCCTCCCAACCCCTGCTTACCACCGCGGGGTGGTCTGTGCCCCCTGGACAGAGAGGCAGCCCTGACCACAGCCCTGTCCAGTCTCCCAACCCCTGCTTACCACCGCGGGGTGGTCTGTGCCCCCTGGGCAGAGAGGCAGCCCTGACCACAGCCCTGTCCAGCCTCCCAACCCCTGCTTACCACCGCGGGGTGGTCTGTGCCCCCTGGACAGAGAGGCAGCCCTGACCACAGCCCTGTCTAGCCTCCCAACCCCTGCTTGCCACCGCGGGGTGGTCTGTGCCCCCTGGACAGAGAGGCAGCCCTGACCACAGCCCTGTCCAGTCTCCCAACCCCTGCTTACCACCGCGGGGTGGTCTGTGCCCCCTGGACAGAGAGGCAGCCCTGACCACAGCCCTATCCAGTCTCCCAACCCTTGCTTACCACCGCGGGGTGGTCTGTGCCCCCTGGACAGAGAGGCAGCCCTGACCACAGCCCTGTCCAGTCTCCCAACCCCTGCTTACCACCGCGGGGTGGTCTGTGGCCCCTGGACAGAGAGGCAGCCCTGACCACAGCCCTGTCTAGCCTCCCAACCCCTGCTTACCACCGCGGGGTGGTCTGTGCCCCCTGGACAGAGAGGCAGCCCTGACCACAGCCCTGTCCAGTCTCCCAACCCCTGCTTACCACCGCGGGGTGGTCTGTGCCCCCTGGACAGAGAGGCAGCCCTGACCACAGCCCTGTCCAGTCTCCCAACCCCTGCTTACCACCGCGGGGTGGTCTGTGGCCCTGACCACAGCCCTGTCCAGCCTCTCAACCCCTGCTTACCACCGCCGGGTGGTCTGTGCCCCCTGGGCAGAGAGGCAGCCCTGACCACAGCCCTGTCCAGTCTCCCAACCCCTGCTTACCACCGCGGGGTGGTCTGTGCCCCCTGGACAGAGAGGCAGCCCTGACCACAGCCCTATCCAGTCTCCCAACCCCTGCTTACCACCGCGGGGTGGTCTGTGCCCCCTGGACAGAGAGGCAGCCCTGACCACAGCCCTGTCTAGCCTCCCAACCCCTGCTTACCACCGCGTGGTGGTCTGTGCCCCCTGGGCAGAGAGGCAGCCCTTCATTCAGCCCTGTCCAGTCTCCCAACCCCTGCTTACCACCGCGGGGTGGTCTGTGCCCCCTGGGCAGAGAGGCAGCCCTTCATTCAGCCCTGTCCAGTCTCCCAACCCCTGCTTACCACTGCGTGGTGGTCTGTGCCCCCTGGGCAGAGAGGCAGCCCTTCATTCAGCCCTGTCTAGCCTCCCAACCCCTGCTTACCACCGCGGGATGGTCTGTGGCCCTGACCACAGCCCTGTCCAGCCTCTCAACCCCTGCTTACCACCGCCGGGTGGTCTGTGCCCCCACGGGGGCGCTGCCGCCGCCGCCGACTCATCCCACTGCAAACAATAGCGCACCGGCGCGAACGCGAGTAATTATACCTGTCATCAAGCTGTAATTATACTGCGGGCGGGCGGCGGGCGGCTGCGGTCGGCAGGAGGCACGGCACACACTGCAGGGGTCACGGGTCAGGGTCAGCGCCACAGCTGGCGGGTCGTCTGTGGAGAGAGCGCTGTGTCACTGCCGGGGGGGGGGGGGGGGATGGAAGGCTTACATGGGCCACTGGGTGGGTGGGGGAGAAGGGTACTCAAAATATGCACACATCTGAAAGGAACTGTAGCGCCTTCCCCAAATGTTTGAAATGGACACTAGTTTTCTCGGCACGAATCGATGATAAAGGGAGTTTGTACCGTCTATACAAGCAATATACCTACAATTTTCCATGTGTGTTTTTACAACAGTCTGTATGCAGCTGGCAGAGGCTCAGTACTCAGCAGAACAGAGTGGTGTATAGGCTGGACAATATGAGCAAATGGTCAGGTCAGTAGAGCTAAAAATGCACTTTCAGTACATCGATGCGAAAACAAAAATATCCTGTATATACCTATTATATACATGCTGCACAAAATATTACATATGTTCTGATATATAACGCGGACACGTTATTCATATTTGAGCTAAAAAGACCAACCGCGATGATTCGGCACTGATTCTTGTTATGATGATTCTTGTTACCTGTAAAAACATCCACGCTACTCTCTGCACATAAATCCTCCAGGAACTCAAACTAATGAATGAATCAATGAAAGTATCTATGGACAACAATATTTTTTGTTGAATTCCACATGGGGCAAAAGCACTTCATGGTGAGATCATAATTGCAGTTCATCGTTGACAAAAGACGTTGACATGTTCGCCCAGGAGTTAAAAACTGCCTGGCACACACCATTCACGACATCAAAACTTCAGCGCCTTTTCAGGACCACACAGTTTCGGAAGCTTATTTGAACGGACACCGTTGCAATGACTTTCGTGCATTGTCTTTCGCATGGAAAAGGCATGCAGCATGTGTCAATTGTCCGCACTTACGATGATTAATTTAATCAACGTTTACATGAATTACACATCCAAAATAAAGGCTGTTTAAGGGAAAGATGAATTACGCATTTAATAATATGTCGTGTTAGCTATTTCATTGCTGATATGTTGACCAACTCTTTTTAATCCATTTACCTTTCATAAAGAGACCAAATGAGCTACTAAATTTGCCTAAATAGCCCGGATAGCCAGTCATGCCAGATTGTGATCACAAAGTCAGCCATGCGTCTGACGGGCGCATATTTGCTGCACCACGGTCTCAACTGCGCTGCAATATTGTCATACGATAATAATTCTGGATGTACGCACCGCTGCGCAAGGCTGCACCGCATGCCCGCTGGAAAACAAAATATGAGACGACGTGTGTTTCTATGGCTGGTGTAGATTGAAATTTGTTAGGTTACTCGGCGATAGGTTACACTCATTGTCGCAACACGCCAAATGGTGTCTTATCAGGACACAAAATCAGATTTGATGTGAAATGTAACTGCCGTGTTTCCGCATAGATATGTGGGTTTCATGCCATAACGGTAACGGTAGTCTACCAGCGTAGTGCCCTGGCCTGACTAATGACTATTTCTACCAGTGCAGTGCCCTGTTATGATGACCATCTACCAGTGCAATGTCCTGTTATGGCAACATTCTACCAAAGCAGAGTCCTATTATGACGGCCGTCTACCAGTATCTGCAGATCCAGAACGGGAGTGTGGGGGGCGGGGGGGGGGGGGGGGGGTTACAAAAAGTCTCACACAATTCTGGAAACTCATCGGATTTCGCTTGCTTATGCATGTATAGCTGATTTAAAGCAAACTTTCCTTAGTCAAAATCGCTTAGATTTTCTTCTATATCAGGAAATGTGTCAACTTTTTACCGATTTCAGGCGGCTGGGGGGGGGGGGGGGGGGGCAATTGCCCATTTTGCCCAACCGTAGATCCGCCACTGTCTACCAGTGCAGTGCCCTGTTATTATCTACCAGTGCAGTGCCCTGTTATTATCTACCAGTGCAGTGCCCTGTTATGACTGCCGTCTACCAGTGCAGTGTCCTGTTGTGACGGCTACCAGTGCAGTGTCCTGTTGTGACGGCTACCAGTGCAGTGCCCTGTTATGACTGCCGTCTACCAGTGCAGTGTCCTGTTGTGACGACTATCAGTGCAGTGCCCTGTTGTGACGGCTACCAGTGCAGTGTCCTGTTATGACTGCCGTCTACCAGAGCAGTGTCCTGTTGTGACGGCTACCAGTGCAGTGTCCTGTTATGACTACCGAATACCAGTGCAGTGTCCTGTTGTGACGGCTACCAGTGCAGTGCCCTGTTGTGACGGCTACCAGTGCAGTGTCCTGTTGTGACGGCTACCAGTGCAGTGTCCTGTTGTGACGGCTATCAGTGCAGTTCCCTGTTGTGATGACTATCAGTGCAGTGCCCTGTTGTGACGGCTACCAGTGCAGTGCCCTGTTATGACTGCCGTCTACCAGTGCAGTGTCCTGTTGTGACGGCTACCAGTGCAGTGTCCTGTTGTGACGACTACCAGTGCAGTGCCCTGTTGTGACGGCTACCAGTGCAGTGCCCTGTTGTGACGGCTACCAGTGCAGTGTCCTGTTGTGACGGCTACCAGTGCAGTGTCCTGTTGTGATGACCGAATACCAGTGCAGTGTCCTGTTGTGACGGCTACCAGTGCTGTGTCCTGTTGCGACGACTACCAGTGCAGTGTCCTGTTGTGACGACTACCAGTGCTGTGTCCTGTTGTGACGACTACCAGTGCAGTGTCCTGTTGTGACGGCTACCAGTGAAGTGTCCTGTTGTGACGGCTACCAGTGCAGTGTCCTGTTGTGACGGCTACCAGTGCTGTGTCCTGTTGCGACGACTACCAGTGCAGTGTCCTGTTGTGACGACTACCAGTGCTGTGTCCTGTTGTGACGACTACCAGTGCAGTGTCCTGTTGTGACGGCTACCAGTGAAGTGTCCTGTTGTGACGGCTACCAGTGCAGTGTCCTGTTGTGACGGCTACCAGTGCAGTGTCCTGTTGTGACGGCTACCAGTGCAGTTCCCTGTTGTGACGGCTACCAGTGCAGTGCCCTGTTGTGACGGCTACCAGTGCTGTGTCCTGTTGTGACGGCTACCAGTGCAGTGTCCTGTTATGACTGCCGTCTACCAGAGCAGTGTCCTGTTGTGACGGCTACCAGTGCAGTGTCCTGTTGTGACGGCTACCAGTGCAGTGTCCTGTTGTGACGACTACCAGTGCAGTGTCCTGTTGTGACGGCTACCAGTGCAGTGCCCTGTTGTGACGGCTACCAGTGCTGTGTCCTGTTGTGACGGCTACCAGTGCAGTGTCCTGTTATGACTGCCGTCTACCAGAGCAGTGTCCTGTTGTGACGACTGCCAGTGCAGTGCCCTGTTGTGACGACTACCAGTGCAGTGTCCTCTTGTGATGACCGAATACCAGTGCAGTGTCCTGTTGTGACGGCTACCAGTGCAGTGTCCTGTTGTGACGGCTACCAGTGCAGTGCCCTGTTGTGACGACTACCAGTGCAGTGTCCTGTTTTGACGGATACCAGTGCAGTGTCCTGTTGTGACGGCTACCAGTGCAGTGCCCTGTTGTGACGACTACCAGTGCTGTGTCCTGTTGTGACGGCTACCAGTGCAGTGTCCTGTTGTGACGGCTACCAGTGCAGTGTCCTGTTGTGACGGCTACCAGTGCAGTGTCCTGTTGTGACGGCTACCAGTGCAGTGTCCTGTTGTGACGGCTACCAGTGCAGTGTCCTGTTTTGACGGATACCAGTGCAGTGTCCTGTTGTGACGGCTACCAGTGCAGTGCCCTGTTGTGACGGCTACCAGTGCTGTGTCCTGTTGTGACGGCTACCAGTGCTGTGTCCTGTTGTGACGGCTACCAGTGCAGTGTCCTGTTGTGACGACTACCAGTGCAGTGTCCTTTTATGACTACCGGCTACCAGTGCAGTGTCCTGTTGTGACGACTACCAGTGCAGTGTCCTGTTGTGACGGCTACCAGTGCAGTGCCCTGTTGTGACGACTACCAGTGCTGTGTCCTGTTGTGACGGCTACCAGTGCAGTGTCCTGTTGTGACGGCTACCAGTGCAGTGTCCTGTTGTGACGACTACCAGTGCAGTGTCCTGTTATGACTACCGTCTACCAGTGCAGTGTCCTGTTGTGACGGCTACCAGTGCTGTGTCCTGTTGTGACGACTACCAGTGCAGTGTCCTGTTATGACTACCGTCTACCAGTGCAGTGTCCTGTTGTGACGGCTACCAGTGATGTGTCCTGTTGTGACGACTATCAGTGCAGTGTCCTGTTGTGACGGCTACCAGTGCAGTGCCCTGTTGTGACGGCTACCAGTGCAGTGCCCCGTTGTGACGGCTACCAGTGCAGTGCCCTGTTGTGACGGCTACCAGTGCAGTGTCCTGTTGTGACGGCTACCAGTGCTGTGTCCTGTTGTGACGGCTACCAGTGCAGTGTCCTGTTATGACGGCTACCAGTGCAGTGTCCTGTTGTGACGGCTACCAGTGCAGTGTCCTGTTATGACTGCCGTCTACCAGAGCAGTGTCCTGTTGTGACGGCTACCAGTGCAGTGTCCTGTTATGACTGCCGTCTACCAGAGCAGTGTCCTGTTGTGACGGCTACCAGTGCAGTGCCCTGTTGTGACGACTACCAGTGCAGTGTCCTGTTATGACTACCGTCTACCAGTGCAGTGTCCTGTTGTGACGGCTACCAGTGCAGTGTCCTGTTGTGACGGCTACCAGTGCAGTGTCCTCTTGTGATGACCGAATACCAGTGCAGTGTCCTGTTGTGACGGCTACCAGTGCTGTGTCCTGTTGTGACGGCTACCAGTGCAGTGTCCTGTTGTGACGGCTACCAGTGCAGTGTCCTGTTGTGACGGCTACCAGTGCAGTGTCCTGTTGTGACGGCTACCAGTGCAGTGTCCTGTTGTGACGGCTACCAGTGCAGTGTCCTGTTGTGACGGCTACCAGTGCAGTGTCCTGTTGTGACGGCTACCAGTGCAGTGTCCTGTTGTGACGGCTACCAGTGCAGTGTCCTGTTGTGACGGCTACCAGTGCAGTGTCCTGTTGTGACGGCTACCAGTGCAGTGTCCTGTTGTGACGGCTACCAGTGCAGTGTCCCGTCGCAGCCACCCACGCCCCTGTCACCACCCTATGTGAACTGTGTCGGCGGAAACCGCAGAATTTATTTGCTCACCGGAGCTGCACGTAATTGATGCCATAAATTCCACTCCACGGTGAGCGTGAAATCTGTAAAACCGAGACTAAAAACGTTCGCCGCATGACGGCAGTGTTGCTGCAGCGCTCGTCATGGTGTAGCGAACACTGGTGAACTTGTCCATTATAAATATTGATTATGATTGCGAACATGATGATTTCGTTTCCGAGAGACAGAGATAGAGACAGGGGCAAAGACAGAGACAGAGACAGAGACAGAGACAGAGACAGAGACAGAGACAGAGACAGAGACAGAGACAGAGACAGAGACAGAGACAGAGACAGAGACAGAGATACAGAGATACAGAGATACAGAGATACAGATATACAGAGAGACAGAGAGACAGAGAGACAGAGAGACAGGGAGACAGAGAGACAGAGAGACAGAGAGACAGAGAGACAGAGAGACAGAGAGACATAGAGACAGAGAGACAGAGAGACAGAGAGACAGAGAGACATAGAGACAGAGAGACAGAGATACAGAGATACAGAGAGACAGAGAGACAGAGAGACAGAGAGACAGAGAGACAGAGAGACAGAGAGACAGATAGACAGAGAGACAGATAGACAGAGAGACAGAGATACAGAGAGACAGAGAGACAGAGAGACAGAGAGACAGAGAGACAGAGAGACAGAGAGACAGAGAGACAGAGAGACATAGAGACAGAGAGACAGAGATACAGAGAGACAGAGAGACAGAGAGACAGAGAGACAGAGAGACAGAGAGACAGAGAGACAGAGAGACAGAGAGACAGAGAGACATAGAGGCATAGAGACAGAGAGACAGAGAGACAGAGAGACATAGAGACAGAGAGACAGAGATACAGAGAGACAGAGAGACAGAGAGAC
Source organism: Chirona hameri (assembly GCA_036785665.1). Taxonomy (NCBI): domain Eukaryota; kingdom Metazoa; phylum Arthropoda; class Thecostraca; order Balanomorpha; family Balanidae; genus Chirona; species Chirona hameri. The sequence continues at coordinate 114,893 of JAXIVJ010001682.1, forward strand.
AGAGAGACAGAGAGACAGAGATACAGAGAGACAGAGAGACAGAGAGACAGAGAGACAGAGAGACAGAGAGACAGAGAGACAGAGAGACAGAGAGACAAAGAGACAGAGAGACAGAGAGACAGAGAGACAGAGAGACAGAGAGACAGAGAGACAGAGAGACATAGAGACAGAGAGACAGAGATACAGAGAGACAGAGAGACAGAGAGACAGAGAGACAGAGAGACAGAGAGACAGAGAGACAGAGAGACAGAGAGACAGAGAGACAGAGAGACAGAGAGACAGAGAGACAGAGAGACAGAGAGACAGAGAGACAGAGTGGCATAGAGACAGATATACAGAGATACAGAGAGACAGAGAGACAAAGAGACAGATAGACAGAGAGACAGAGAGACAGAGAGACAGAGAGACAGAGATACAGAGAGACAGAGAGACAGAGATACAGAGATACAGAGATACAGAGATACAGAGAGACAGAGAGACAGAGAGACAGAGAGACAGAGAGACAGAGAGACAGAGAGACAGAGAGACAAAGAGACAGGGAGACAGAGAGACAGAGAGACAGAGAGACAGAGAGACAGAGAGACAGAGAGACATAGAGACATATAGACAGAGAGACAGAGAGACAGAGAGACATAGAGACAGAGAGACAGAGATACAGAGAGACAGAGAGACAGAGAGACAGAGAGACAGAGATACAGAGATACAGAGAGACAGAGAGACAGAGAGACAGAGAGACAGAGAGACAGAGAGACAGAGAGACAGAGATACAGAGAGACAGAGAGACAAAGAGACAGAGAGACAGAGAGACAGAGCGACAGAGAGACAGAGAGACAGAGAGACAGAGAGACAGATAGACAGAGAGACAGATAGACAGAGAGACAGAGATACAGAGAGACAGAGAGACAGAGAGACAGAGAGACAGAGAGACAGAGAGACAGAGAGACAGAGAGACAGAGAGACATAGAGACAGAGAGACAGAGATACAGAGAGACAGAGAGACAGAGAGACAGAGAGACAGAGAGACAGAGAGACAGAGAGACAGAGAGACAGAGAGACAGAGAGACATAGAGGAATAGAGACAGAGAGACAGAGAGACAGAGAGACATAGAGACAGAGAGACAGAGATACAGAGAGACAGAGAGACAGAGAGACAGAGAGACAGAGAGACAGAGATACAGAGAGACAGAGAGACAGAGAGACAGAGAGACAGAGAGACAGAGAGACAGAGAGACAGAGAGACAGAGAGACAGAGAGACAAAGAGACAGAGAGACAGAGAGACAGAGAGACAGAGAGACAGAGAGACAGAGAGACAGAGAGACATAGAGACAGAGAGACAGAGATACAGAGAGACAGAGAGACAGAGAGACAGAGAGACAGAGAGACAGAGAGACAGAGAGACAGAGAGACAGAGAGACAGAGAGACAGAGAGACAGAGAGACAGAGAGACAGAGAGACAGAGAGACAGAGAGACAGAGTGGCATAGAGACAGATATACAGAGATACAGAGAGACAGAGAGACAAAGAGACAGATAGACAGAGAGACAGAGAGACAGAGAGACAGAGAGACAGAGATACAGAGAGACAGAGAGACAGAGATACAGAGATACAGAGATACAGAGATACAGAGAGACAGAGAGACAGAGAGACAGAGAGACAGAGAGACAGAGAGACAGAGAGACAGAGAGACAAAGAGACAGGGAGACAGAGAGACAGAGAGACAGAGAGACAGAGAGACAGAGAGACAGAGAGACATAGAGACATATAGACAGAGAGACAGAGAGACAGAGAGACATAGAGACAGAGAGACAGAGATACAGAGAGACAGAGAGACAGAGAGACAGAGAGACAGAGAGACAGAGATACAGAGAGACAGAGAGACAGAGAGACAGAGAGACAGAGAGACAGAGAGACAGAGAGACAGAGATACAGAGAGACAGAGAGACAAAGAGACAGAGAGACAGAGAGACAGAGAGACAGAGAGACAGAGAGACAGAGAGACAGAGAGACAGAGAGACAGAGAGACAGAGAGACAGAGAGACAGAGAGACAGAGAGACAGAGAGACAGAGAGACAGAGAGACAGAGAGACAGAGACGGAGAGACATAGAGACAGAGTGGCATAGAGACAGATATACAGAGATACAGAGAGACAGAGAGACAAAGAGACAGATAGACAGAGAGACAGAGAGACAGAGAGACAGAGAGACAGAGATACAGAGAGACAGAGAGACAGAGAGACAGAGAGACAAAGAGACAAAGAGACAGAGAGACAGAGAGACAGAGAGACAGAGAAACAGAGAGACAGAGAGACAGAGAGACAGAGAGACAGAGATACAGAGATACAGAGAGACAGAGAGACAGAGAGACAGAGATACAGAGAGACAGAGAGACAGAGAGACAGAGAGACAGAGAGACAGAGAGACAGAGAGACAGAGAGACAGAGAGACAGAGAGACAGAGAGACAGAGAGACAGAGAGACAGAGTCCCACCCCAATCACGACTGATGACAGGCCAGTAACCCGCAGCCCTGTCGGTTCTCATCACAGCTCGGAACACCGGAAATGTCAGAGGTTCAGCGTCTCAGCGCCGTCGGCCGCTCTCTGTCCGATCCCCGCCCTCCTCCCGCGTCCCACGGGGGCGTCACCACAAACCAGCGCCGCTGCGGCCGCCGTGGTCGGAGATATGCCTGACGGCCCGGCTACTGTGCAGCCCGCGATCTCCGCTTTGACGGAGACGGGCGCGGCGGGCGCGGCGCCAGAGGGTGGAGGGGGCCTCGAGAGCTCCCGGTGGAATCAGAAGAGCCGACGGAATCCCTGTTGACACCTGTTGGTCACCATGACGGATACGCAGCCACTGAACAATGGATTCCTGTCCTCAATAATAGCGCCGGCCGCCCATTTGCAGAAGCGCAGCTAAGCCGTGACGTAATCGGTGCGTCACCGAGGAGCACTGCGATCCGTCTTGTTGATTGGGCTTTGAAGGTGCGCTCATAAGACGATCGGTGACTGCCACTTGCAATGTGCCGGCTCTGGTTGGATCAGAGTGGTACGGACGGCTGACGGGGGGGGGGGGGGGGGGCAGTGGGATAACACGTGTATGTGGCTGCGGCCGTCATCTTCAGTGGCTATTCGCTGCTCAGCCGCCGAAAACAGGCTGCTGATGCCAAACACATGCTGCTGATGATGTGACGCGTCTGAGGCGGTTAGCATTCTTTTGTTAGGATGGTTATGGTTGCAAGCTATTTTAGACACACTGCTTTTTATTAATTGTACTGAGTAACACAGTAACTCAGGTTTAATATCTTATGACCATTTTATACACACTTTTTCAGGGGATAATGTGTTAAGGGTAAATATTGACCTTTTGATTTCCTGAAATTGAAATAACATTAGCCGTTTTCACGAAGGATTAATACGCGGAAAAGTTTCTGAAAGATTCTGAAAGTTTTGAAAAGCTACACAACCTTTACATGTGATTTTTGGCTAGAAATGTCCCTCATAATTTTGTGATATGTTGGTAAGAATGCAATTTATTGACAAAATTGCGGTTTGGTGGTAATAAGCAAGATAAGTATTGATATAATCTTCCTGAAAGCTTCGGGAAGATTCAGGAAGTTTCAGAAAGATTGTATCAATACTTATCTTGCCTATTATCACCAAAGCGCAATTTTGTCAACATATTGTATTCTTACCAACATATTACGAAATTATTAGGGACATTTCTAGCCAAAAATTGCATGTCCAAGTTGTGTAGTTTTTCAAAACTTTCAGAATGTCTCAGAAACTTTTCAGCACAATAATCCTTCATGAAAACGGCTATTATCTTATGAAACATGTATGGTATTAAATTGTTCGAGGCTCAATTTAAAAATGAAATTATACTTTTCCTTTTTCAATTTTGTTTTAATACAAAAAAGGTACCTATACTTCTTTCGGAGTTCATGATCGTTGTTTTACTTCCACTTTGGGAGCGCGACTCTTTTGTTTCAATTCGTTCAATGTTGAATAATAACAATAACTTGATCGTTTCTACGAAATACCAAGTGTATGGGCGACCAAAGTGAAAACAAAAATCGTACCCTTAAATTGAAGTGATACAATGATGGTGGAGCTCAAGTGGACCAATGTCAGCAAAAACTAAGTGATTTCAACATTTGTTTGCGTTTTCATATTCAAATACTGCAAACGAACTGTATGTATCAGGAAAGGGGACGTTCAAAAATATATTGTTTCTGCAAAAAACCAAGGGTATGGACGACCAAAGTGAAGAGCAATTTTCGAACACTTCTTATGAATTGAAAAATGACGTTTGCGCTAAAACGAAGCCATAGTAACGGTAGAAAGAACATATTTCAGTTATTGGTCAATTATATTGAAATATATATATATATATATATATATATATATATATATATATAAAACGAGTAAGAAAAGCATTTAAGTACCATGAAATGTGCCAATTACTTCCCGATACCGTTGTTTTCAGTGTGGAATGCTTTTAAGCTTTTCGCAAAATAACGTCGGTTAGAGATATTCAAATGTTTAATGTGAGATAGATTCACATATAAGTTTGTCTCCTCTTCCAATTTCAAGTACTATCTCCATTTTTGTGGAAAAATGCCATTTTAAAATGCCCTTTAATATTTTTCATCTGACTTGACAATTTATAAGTCGTCAGCAGTGTGGTCAGTCGCTATTGGCTGTGTAGTATTGTGACGCTCTGCAGGTGCAGCCGTCTGGGCGTCTCCGTCGGGGGTACATCGGACGTGACCGTGCCCACGTCGCGGACGTTAGCCGGACGTTAGCCGGACGTTACGTGTCGGCACTGTGACGAACCAGGGTCGGGTCTGGTTTAATGCAGCAGCAATCAGTCTGCCGTCGATCAAAGAAACAGCTCTGTTTTGAAACGAGTGTCGCTTATTCCTTTATAGGAGATGTAAAGTGAGAGCACGTTGTATTAACGTCATTAGCCATATTTGCCATATTTAGTTTTGGCAATTTTGCAGCGTGCCATAAATGTCAAGCGAGCCTACATCATTGAAAGGCATCTTCAGATCACAGAAGAAAAAAACAACATTCCTGACACACTCCAACGTAACGTACATTAAAATCGCATGATATGCAAGTACCGATTTACAATTAAATTGTTTTGGCAGATTGCATACTATGCAAGCATTTCAGGTTCAACGAATGAACGACGTCCTTGGCATCCATCCTAATCAATTGTCAGTAGCTAAACATGTAAACCAATGGCGGCGCCACCATAGGGGCAGGGGTAGCATATTGCCACCCCTGCCGTGACACTAGGGTGGCATTGCCACCCCTAAAATTTAGGCCATCGTCAAAATTTTACCGGTGCTGTTTTGTCAAAATTGTGGATTCCGACCGCTGTGAACATATATGGAACAGTTCCCTTCGTCGACCAATGCAAATTTTAGTGACGCTAGTCTATATTGCTATTCAAACTATTATATCTGGTCATGACCATAATATTCACCAATTTGGACCGAAACTTTCGCTCTGTATCGGGTAATCTAAATTAACTTACCTAACCGAGAGCACGCCAATGCAACAGCTATGCCGGCGCCAATGGGCGGGGCAGGACAGGGTGGCGGCAACGGGCAGAGCAGGGTCAAGCAGGGCGGGGCAGGGTAGGGCGGGTAGGGCGGGTAGGGCGGGCAGGGCGGGCAGGGCAGGGCAGGGCAGGGCAGGGCAGGGCAGGGCAGGGCAGGGCAGGGCAGGGCAGGGCAGGGCAGGGCAGGGCAGGGCAGGGAAGGACAGGGCAGGGCAGGGCAGGGCAGGGCAGGGCAGGGCAGGGCAGGGCAGGGCAGGGCAGGGCAGGGCAGACACGTAATATTTTAATTAAGAAAATAAAATGTAATTAATGTTAACCCGTGCATAGCCGGGGTTCGCGCCAACCACAGGCATCCGGGAGGGGGCGGATAGCCGCCCCCTAAGATCTAAAAAACCACACGGTGTAGCGATAAGCAGAAAACGACGTTAGATAACTCGAGACAAGCTCTATCGAAAGTATACCGGCCATTTCTTAGGCCGGTCAACATTGAGGTCACCAGAGTTCATCAAATGTCAAATTTCTCCTATATATGGGTGTCTTTAAAGGGAATGTTTCACTTTTGTATTAGTTTTAAACTGAGATAGCCATTATCTTGGGCCGAAATGTCTAAATTACTAAGGTCTTTTTCCCCAAAACTAAACCGTTTTTAAACAATTTAATTTCCATTTGAAAAATTACTCCAGGCTGGTGCAGCCGCTGATTGGCCGGCAGTCACCTTTTCAGCCAATCCCATTTTGTCAGCCAATCAGCGGCGGTCTATAACTCAATAATGACGTCATTCGCCCAAATCTAAAAACTCAATTTGTATAAAGTTAAGTGACTTTTCGAGAGAAAAATATCACCATCGTTTTCAGCAGCACTTACTTCATATTTTCTTCTACAACCAGCCTATATTTGACAACTTTCAGAAAGGTGAAACATTCCCTTTAACAAAACCGTATATATCTCGATAACTCAAAGAGTTAGCGACACACGTCATGTATCGCTACACACGTGTGTATAATTTCGTCTAATCATACGGTGCCGAGGCATTTTGTAAGACGAAACGCGTCCACCAGGTGGTGTGTTTGCTGTTCCTATGTCTTTATATGTCATAATTGTCTTGACATTAATAAACTTGCATGTTTATACCAATTACGAAATAATAACGAAACAATTAGACTTTATACAGTACTTTACCTCTACCCACAGCAACATTCAAACATTGCCTTACATATATGTGTTGCGGGTTTCTGTTCCTGCCTTTCAGGTAGCGTCGCCGTCTCTCATACCACTCCAGTTTGATAACAAACCTCTGTATTGTTCCACATGTTTCCACATGACCTTAATCATCATGGTTCCACATGATCGTGCTGCCACAATCTCCACACCGATCCAATCCCGGCGCACCACCCGCAACCCCCATCACGACAAAAGCGACGCCGGTTCCGCGCGTAGCTGGCGGTTTACCTAGGGAGCAGCGCCACTGAAATATTGTACAACCGTTACATATGTAAGAAACGAGTATACTCGTTTCTTCTCCTAATTCCTGTCCAGCGTACTGAGTTCCAAGATTATACTTACAGAAGCTATTATTTGCTAATGATAAATTGTCTACCATCTGACAAACGAAAAATAGTTGATTCATCGTGGGGTGCTAGTAATATTTTATGGGTCCGGTATCAAAATAAATATATTTGAAGAACTTGCAAAAATAGATACCTATCAGCTAATTAATAACACAAAAATAGGACGAAATGTGTTGGGCTTTAATCTTAAGTTTGTCGCGAGGTTAAAGGCATTTTATACTTCGGTGGCACTTTTTCCCAGTAGAGGATACATGCGTATACCTATTCAGTCAATTTTGCCACCCTTGGCAAAAATCCGCGTCGCCGCCTCTGATATAACCACTGCGCAGTATCTGATATCTGATTTTGCATGATGAGCTGGATTATGCAGACACACTATGCAGGATCTGGTTATGGCTAATACATTTGGACGTGGACGTGAGTTACATGACAGTTTAAGACGTCAACCTTAGACATGCACCTCGTTCATTAAATGCCAGAGGTTTGCCAAAGAGGCTCCGAAATGTGCATGGAATGAAGCCAGAACCACTCAGCTTACGGGTGGGCTGGTGAGATTGTGCATGTCGGAAGCTTGTTAACCAATGTTTGTGTGACAAAATGTGTTAGTTGGGAATTCACTTTTAGTTTCATTTCATTGTCAATAGTGCCTGTGGTAAAGAGTTTTAATCGATGGTGGCCTGGCCCTTTTATATCAGTAATATTTTGTCATATCAATCAAATAAACATGCTCCTTCGCATCAGACACATTCTTGATGGATCAGCGTCACTCAATTTACCAATACGAACACCTGCTGCTTTAAAACGTGCCTATTATCTAGATTACTGTGCCACCGTGTGGGTAATCGTTTGCAAACACAGTAAAAACGTTGGAGTTAACAAGAGATCTAGGTGCTTGGAACACTAGCGTGTGGACATACGGCTGAGTCAGAGGTTACAAAACAATACTGTTTTTTCGGGAACATGTTCGTCACAAATATCATGTTCGTCGCAAACATCATAAGAAAGTGATTTTGTTTACGACACGTGTAATTCCGCGTTCATTACCAGTGAAATCACCATGTTCGTGACAAGGAAGCATTAAATATAAAACTGCGGCACTTTCGAAAGGGATTCACCTGCATGAATATCATAATTCCTACATCAGATAGAATACCGCCCCAGAAGGTATCCTTAGGTGTCTTAGATGCTATCCTTAGCTATCCTTAGGTGTCCTAAGGATAGCTAAAACGCATCACTAATCGTATGTCTGATACGCGACACCCGATGTATAGCACCTTTGTATAGCACCTCTGTTGGACGTCTCATGTAAGCAAACCGGTGTCAGAGGACACATTCAAACTTGTATCAAATATGAAAGCAACTCCTATCATCACGCAGACAGAATTTCCCGGCTGGGATGTCCTTGGCGTCGCGTCGCATTCATTCTGACGTCAGTGTCATACCGCATGGCATCATTGGCCACGACGCGACATGTCGTTCACCTGTCCTCCACGGGTTACCCGTGAACTAGACCTACCCGTGACGGGTAGTTCTACTGCTCTACTTTCCTCTCCGATCCTCACCGCACTCCCTTCCTCTCCGATCCTCACCGCACTCCCTTCCCATCCGGTCCACACTGCTCTCCTTTCCTCTCCGATCCTCACCGCACTCCCTTCCCATCCGGTCCACACTGCTCTCCTTTCCTCTCCGATCCTCACCGCACTCCCTTCCTATCCGGTTCACACTGCTCACCCGTCCCATCCGGTCCACACTGCTCTCCTTTCCTCTCCGATCCTCACCGCACTCTCTTCCTATCCGGTCCACACTGCTCACCCGTCCCATCCGGTCCACACTGCTCTCCTTTCCTCTCCGATCCTCACCGCACTCCCTTCCTATCCGGTCCACACTGCTCACACGTCCTCCATGTGTCCTCACAGCTCACCCGTCCTGAGCTGTGAGGACACACTGCTCACCCGTCCCCTCCGGTCCACACTGCTCACCCGTCCCCTCCGGCCCACACTGCTCACACGTCCCCTCCGGTCCCCACCACTCACCCGTCCCTTCCGGTTCCCTCCGCTCACCCGTCCCCTCCGGTCCCCACTGCTCACACGTCCCCTCCGGTCCACACCACTCACCCGTCCCTTCGGGTTCCCTCCGCTCACCCGTCCCCTCCGGTCCACACTGCTCACACGTCCCCTCCGGTCCCCACTGCTCCCCCGTCACCTCCGGTCCCCACTGCTCATCCGTCCCTTCCGTTCCCCACCACTTGGCTGTCGTCTCCAGTCCTCACTTCTCACTTTACTTCTCCGGTCCTCACCGTTCACTCGTCCTCCATGTGTCCTCACAGCTCACCCGTCCTCTCCTGTCCTCACCGGTCACCCACCCTCTGTTGTCCTAGGATCCGCTCGCTCGCCAGTCCTCCTGCACCCCTACCGCTCACCCGTCTTCCTTGGGTTCCCATCGTTCGCCTATCCTCTCTGTTCCCTTCACTCACGTGTCCTCCTTGTGTCCTCTCCGCTTACACGTTTCCGGTTCCTCACCACGCACCAGTCTTTGTGTCCTCACCGTTCACTCGGCACGCGAGTTAGGCCGCGCCCGGCCGACTTCCGGCCGAGACAGGTGCGTTTCCGGTGTCGGCTCTTCAGATCTGTATCACCGGCTAACGAAGGGACGTTCCCACCGCCACCGGGACGCAGGTAGCCGACTATTCAGAAGCAGACTAGCCGCGAGCTGTGCCCTCGGGCACGACATACGGACGCAGAGATGATGAAGAGGATATGCAGTAGATATGACAAGGAGATGAAGGGGAGGTGAAGAGGAGACGCCGAGGAGATGAAGTGGAGACAGAGAGGAGACGCGATGGAGACACAGTGGAGACTGTGTCATGGAGGCTCGCAGCTCGCTGAGCCAAAAGCTCGAAAGGGTGGTGGAATGGTGCGGGCCGCGGGGAATTATCCCAGGGGCCAGAGGTAAAACATATTGACATCGATCTAACAGTTTGATGCGATTAACCCAATTTATTGATTTCATGTCATGAGGTTAATTGACAAAATGCGCTTATCCAATGTTAACGGAAAGAGAAGGTTCCAAAATCCCTTCTGATATTTCTTTCCTACCCTTGCCAATAGAAGTATGCATGTTTTAATAAGCTGACTTCTGAATGGCGGTGTAACTTGGACTCACTTCTCCAGTCACCAAGAAGATCATTCGTTTTCAGTGAGGAGCAGTAAACTCGGATCAGCAGCTGTAAAGCCCGGCTCAGGTTACTCCCCACTGCGTCCGGAAGGCACTTTTCACGAAGAGTTGCCGGCTCGCGTGCGCATGTTTGCGCATTCGTGTGGGCGTCAGCGGGGCGTAACAGCATGCGATCGAGGTGCGGTGCGCACGCGCGCGCACAGTGATTATGATAGTGCCCCTGCCCCTGCGCGTCATGGCGGTCCGACTGGACGGCCTCTCTCGGCCTTTCCATTTCTGTTCTAACTCCATTCTGTCCAGTTGTGACTCAATTTATCCATATATATTACACAAATATTACTATTGTTTTAAAACGTTGGTAGTCGAGACAGACTGAGGAGTCGCTTAACCAGCCATTGCTTCAGCAGCAGCTTCAGCAGCCCACTGCTGCCATTGACGAGGACGCTTTTCGTCGATGCACGTTGGCTTTTCGTCCGAACAATAGGTGATATTGAGCCACAAAAGGTAGCAATACAAAACTCATAACAAAACGTATTTAAAGCGTGCTTGAAATAGAAAAAGGGTTCCACGTTAAGTTGCACACAAAAAATCCCCGACCCCCTCTAGTTTTGGTGAAAATTGGTACACATGTAGTGTCAAGTAAAATAAACATACACACCCACTTTTAGTTCCGGGTGATCTCAAGGTCATCAAAAGTCATGATTTTTTTGCGTACTTTATATCAATACAACGCCTATATATTTTATGCTAATGGACTTAGTAGAATACAACTAATATAGAAGTGCTCTACAGGGTTGGACCATTCAGAAATAGGGGTAAAAATCTACGTGACCTCAATCTGACCTTTGACCTGACGAGGTAAAAATCATAAAATCTACTTTTCTAGAAGTTTGCCTGCTCGTAACTAGTCTAAACTTGGCAGAATAAATGAACTTAACATCCTCTAAGAATGTGCGAAAAAGAATAGCGGACACTTTTCAACTTGTTGAGATACCGCCCTTTGAGGTAAGGAAGTGAAACGCAGCAATGCCCGAGGCTATTCTCATGTCGCTTGCCATAATGTCAGTTTCTTTAGCCCAATTGACGTGAAATTTGGTGGGCAGCTTCCGTTTGAAGAATTCAATCACTTTCCAAGTATTCTGCCTGACCTGACCTCTCATGACCTAGTATGACCTAGGAATAGTGTATGGTCCACAGATACGTATTACCTATAGGTAATACGGTGTTCTATAGATGTTCAGGAGCATATCACATATGCACAGGTGTTAACAGGTGACATTTATGGTTTCTATTGACAGCATGATCCTGGGTGAACTTTTCAGAGGTCAACCAAGGTCACTGACCTCTGATGACCTGAGATGACGTTTTTGGTCTCTGTAAGTTTCTAGTACATATTAGGACGCTGATTTCAATTTTGAATCAATTTTACATAATTGTATATTCCACTGGAGTCATGCACTTTACACGTCAACCGAGGTCACTGACCTCCGATGATCTGGGATGACATTTTTGGACTCTGATAGCGCTTCTAGGACATTTTGTGACGCAGACTTCAAATTGGCACTCATATTTTGCATAATATTATACATATAATTATATCAAATGGATTCCAAATTTGAAATAAGCATCCTAAAATGTCCTAGAAACTTCCAGAGGCCATACAAAATCTTCTCAGGTCATAAAAGGTCAATGACCTCGGTTGATCTCTGAAAAGGTCATCCGGGGTCATGATCTCAATTGAAACCATAAATGTCTCATGTTAACACCTGTGCTTATGTGCTATGCTCCTGAACATCTATAAAACACCGTATTACCAATAGGTAATACGTATCTGTGGGCAATACACTATTTCTAGGTCATGCTAGGTCATGCGAGGTCAGGTCAAGCTAAACACTCGGCAAGTGATTGAATTCGTCAAACGGAAACTACCCACCAAATTGAACGTAAATCAGGCCAAAGAAACCGACATTATGGCAAGTGACATGAAAATAGCCTCGGGGCATTGCTCCGTTTCACTTCCTTACAATGCCCAAAAGGCGGTATCTCAAGAAGTTGAAAAGTATCCACCATTCTTTTCTGCACATTCTTAGAGGATGTTACGTTCATTTATTTTGCCAAGTTTGGACTAGTTACAAGTAGACAAACTGATATAAAAATACATTTGATGATTTTGACCTCGTCAGGTCAAAGGTCATATCGAGGTCACGTGTATTTTTTCCCCTATTTCCGAATGGTCCAACTCTGTGAAGTACATTGATATTAGTTTTATTCCGCTAAATCCATTAGCATAGAAGATTTGCTAGATTTGCGTTTAATTGATAAACTGTACGCAACAAATCGTGACCTTGGATGACCTCTAAATATGACCCTTGAGGTCACTCGGAGCTAAGAGTTGGTGTGTATGTTTCTTTCACTTGACACTAGGTGTACCAATTTTCAGCAAAATCTGAAAGGGTCGGGTACGAAATCCCCTTTTGTGCGATTTGACGTGGAATGACCTTAAGGTCACATATCAGGTCCCTCTGGGTCAAGACACATATTATGTCTCACTATGACACACCATGCAATTGCAGAATACAATCCCAAGGCAGGGGATTCTGGACAACTTGTTATCTCAGAAATACAAGGGAGGGAGAGCGGAGGGATCTCAAAATCTACCAACCAATAATCCATGAATGGGATGACCGTACCACAGCATCGTTCGCGGCACGTGAATAATCCTTTCTCACCTCAAGTCGTTTCTAATTGATTGTGGAAATTTGGAATAAAGATATTTTCCCCAGAGAGACAAAATACAAATATGTAAATTTGTAAGTCAATGGCGGGGTACGAAAACTTAAACAAATGTTGAACAAATGTTAAAAAGTGAAGTTTCAAAAGTGAGGAAATCTGGAAGATTTAATTTGTCGGCTGTTGAGTCGAATGGGAAAATTCATGCGTTTAACGAAAATGATCAAAAGGAGACAGGCTTGACACAGAAAGTATACCTAATAAACATAACAATTACTCCCAAATAAATGATTATAAAAGAAAATGCAGTACAATTTACAGAGAGGGACACTTTTCATCTGTCAAAGGACTATCTTAACCAAAAATCAATGTTATGGAGTAAAACCTTTAAAGGAAACAGTTCACCTTTAACATGAGGTTTTGAGTTAAGATAGCCAAGTTGTAGTCCATGCTCGAAAATGGACTTGAGAAGCTTTCACATCTTCATAGAAATCCCTTAATTAATTAAAATTGGCTTACCGGAGTCCTAGAAGCCGGGACGAGTATCCGTCATGGGCTCCCATCGCTGATTGGCTGATTTGACGTATGATTATGACGTATGGCTTGGGGAATAAGTATTATAAACATTGAAATATATAGCGCTGGACAAGAACATGGTGTTTCAGTACCTTATTCCCTTCATTGCACGAATGAACTTTGAGAGATATATCGCTAAAATCGTCTATAAACACTTTTCTCAGCAATATGCGTAGGGAAATTATACATCACGCGCGTGATTTCGCATTAATTCACTCCATTCAGAGGAAAACAGCTGAATTGGAACCAAATAACTGACATAATTTGCTTTTCCGCGTTCATATACATTTCTATGGCTTACTAGTAACATGATAATTCATTTCTAGCCTCTCTCAATCATTTCTGAGATTTTTCAAGGTGGACTGTTTCCTTTAAGCAGGGGGCAGCGAACGATATAAGTAATAACCGTTGTTGTTAAATACAAAGGACAGAGCTATATTATGTTTGCATCATTATCTGATGTTGATTTGTTAATCGAAACGCGTTAGAATTTTTCGGCTTTTCTTTTGATTAAAATAATATATTATTAGCACAAATGATCATTTTGTACAACTTTTTTTTACTATATTATGTATGTCTGGATTACGGAATTTGAATATTTAATAGTAGAATTTGGCTTCGATTTTTGCATATCCGTTTCATTAAGTATTTTCTGCATGTAAATTGAAGCTGCTTAATTTTGTTTCAATTAACGCTCGACGTGTAAGCGATCTGTGGCGGATCGGAATAGATGGTGGTGGTATTGACGCCTTGCGATCTGTGGCGGATCGGATTAGATGGTGGTGGTATTGACGCCTTGCGATCTGTGGCGGATCGGAATAGATGGTGGTGGTATTAACGCCTTGCGATCTGTGGCGGATCGGAATAGATGGTGGTGGTATTAACGCCTTGCGATCTGTGGCGGATCGGAATAGATGGTGGTGGATTAACGCCTTGCGATCTGTGGCGGATCGGAATAGATGGTGGCGGCATGGCGCTTCATAACGCCGCGACTGTCGTGATGTATCGTCGGGGTCTCTCACGCCGACCCCAAACGGGGGAACCGAATGACCTCGCGAGTAGCCGGACTCGAACCCGGAACTCATGGATTCCGAGGCTAGCACTCTACAGGCTGAGCCACCCGGACGCCGGTCGGATTAGATGGTTAACTAAAATACTATATTATTATTTTCTATATTTCGTTTCATGAAATTTATGGTTCCTTAGTCACTTATGACGGCAATATCACAATGACCAAGGTTCTAAGGAACCGAAAGTTTCATGGAATAAAGCGAAAAATGCGCTAATGGAGTTAATTATAAACAATATAATCCAAGCTGGACGCGTTTCGATCTTATAAGAAGATTAATTTTGATAAATGTGCATAAATGTTCAGGCTTGTCTGTGACCTGACAGTTCAATTGAAATATTTGTTGACGTTAAGTGTAAAGAAATTCAGAGATACACGGCATATACTTAATACTAATCAA